>MSJI02000885.1:105432-119543 GCA_001931905.2 Cladosporium sp. IMV 00045 | reverse complement strand
CGCTCCAATTTGGGGAAGCCAGTCGCACCGCCGCTCTTGTCGTCCAATTCGGCGTTCACGTTGACTTTTTGCCTCTCCGCCTCGACTGTCACCATCGAGACCTGGGCCATGCTTGGTTGTAGAGGAGCACTGTTCTGCACCTGCACCGGACCATCGGCAGCAGGAACGCCAATCACAGACTTGGGGCGGAAAAGGCCCTTGATGCTTCTAGCACTCTTCTTCGCGCCCTTGCCCATTTTTCGCAACATCATTGAGGCGGAGGAAGCCGTCGATGAAATTGAGATATTGTCGGTGGAGCCAGTGAAGCCACCTTGACCGGAGTAGATGTTAGCACCAATTCCGGCGGCCTCTTGCCTGCGAGCAATCTCCATCTGTTCCGGGTCCAGCTCCTCTTCTTGTGCCTGTGGTTGTTCCCGTCCGGGATGTGGCGCCATGGACGCATTAGCATTTCTGAGCTCTTGAGCACTGCCAAAGGAAAAGGCACGTCTCAGGCGTGATTTCATGCCCTTGTTCAGATCTTTGTCCGAGACTGCCGCAAGATGTTGAGCAGCAGCGCTGGGAGGTTGGTTGACCGCTGCTCGTGTGACTGAAGCGTAGGATCTGTGGCCTGGCTTAGCAGGAGGCGGGATTTTGTCCGCTGCAGGAGCTTGAGATTCATTCGCCTGCCGTGAGAGTGGTGACGGAGAAGCCATCCTCTTGTTTGGGTCAGAAGCACCTCTAGGAGGAACACTGACGGATTTCTGAGCGGTGGCAGTCTCGTTGCCCTTGACGCTGGTGGCGTCCGAGGCGGTGGCGTTGCCCCGTTGAGCGGCCTCTGTTCCATCACGGCTGCTGTTACGCTGATGGGAAGAGACCGGGCGAATGGTCGTTGGGGTTGAGGTTGCACTCGAACCCTGACTTGAAGCAGGTCGTTGAGCGCCAGCGCCGGCCTGAGCGTCACCGCTGGGCGAGGCGACGTGTGTGTCAATGGTGTTCAAGCTACGCCTGCGGTAGCGCTTCGCCAGCTCAGTTGTTCCCGACCGAGGCAGTGCTGTATCATCGGCACTGGCCTTGCGTTCTGGTCCAGGTTTCGGCTGTGACAGGAGATCTGAGGGTGCCGTGCCAGAGACGGCGGGCGCGGCGGTGTCATTAGGAGTGGCGACTCTGGGCACCGAGTTGTTGGAGTTGGTGCGTCGTGCAACCCGTCTATAACGATCCGGCGATGGCTTGGCTGTTTGCTCGAAGCTGTTCAACGAGAGATCAGGCATGCTTGCTTGGAAGTTTATCAGAGACTCTGTCTGTGTGCCGATGACGGAGTCGTCCTTCGCCGATGAAGCATCAGAGGATGATGCGGTCGATGTGGAGGCCGACTGCGTGTGGCCTGGCTTCTGAACACCGAGGAAGTTCTGGCCGGCGTTAGGTGCAGAGCTTGTCCTCGATTCTTGCCGCAGGTGTGGCGTAGCCTGGAAAGCGTAGGGCTGCACAGGGGAAGCGGTAGCTCTGAAGGCTGTGTTGTTCGGTCCATTGTACATGCTCCTGGGTGCCTGGCCGAGGCGAGGCGACTGTTGTGTAGGGCCCTGGAAGGCTTCGGCGGAGGAAGGGCGGGAGTGCAGCATCGTAACCGTGCTGGAGCTTTGCATGGGGAGGGACAGTACCTCAGCCATGGGTCCTGCCAGTGTAAAAGATCAAAGCGAACGAGGGATTGGCGAAGATGGATATCGAAGGTAGGGGTTGGTGGAGCAAGGGTATGTATATTATCTGAGCCGGCCAGCAGTCAGTGGGAGAAGCGGAAAAGAGTGAATGATGGTATGACAAGAAGGTAGAGGAGGCGTGAGAAGCGTGGGCGAGAGTCAATGGCAGATGGGAGGTGGTGAAGGTGAAAGAAGCGTGGGAGGCGGACCCCTATCAGCAGGCCGGGACGCGGCTCTGCTTAGCGGCTAAAGACATGATGCAGAGATGGGTGAACTGGACGGAGGGGGAAGAGGAGGGAGAGACGAAAGAAGGGAGTGCAAATGAAGTGAAGTGTAGCGTGTGTATTGATGTCTTGCAACCACGTACCTGGGCGGCAGGAGTCTCAGCCCGTGGAGGGTGAAGAAAGGTGTAGCACGGCGTGGGATTCTGCCGAAGCAGAGAGGTGGAGGGTCTCAGAACCACATCGAGAGGAGGGAGGCGAGATCAGCGAGCGTTGGCGGCGGGCGGTGGAGGAGCAGAGGGCGGTGGGGTGGTGTTTGGCAGTGGTGGTGGTATTATTATTGGGATGGTAACGGGTAGTAGAGAGAGCAGTGGGATGGGTTGACGGGGCAGGTGGCAGCGGGCGAGTGCTCCTGACGGTGGTGTGTCGTGGTGTTTAGGAATGCTGGCCGTGCTCTCGGCAAACCCCAGGGCGACGCGATCAACAACAACGGCGACGACGGCGTGTGGGCGGGGCGGTGGCGAGAACGCGGGCGGGAGGTGGAGGTGAGGAGAGGGAAGAAATGTCCGGACAATGGAAAATTGAAGTGTGGTGGTGGTGGAGAGTGGTGAGAGAAGAGGAGGTGGTGATGATGTGCAGTGCAGAGTGCAGCAGAAAGCAGTGCAGCGGGAGAGTTACGAGCAGCAGCAGCAGCAGGCAGATCGAGAGTGCTACCTGACCTGACCTGACTTGACCTGGCCCTCACTTCCTAAGAGACGACCCTACTCTACCCTCGACCACCACTACTAGACACCACCTTACCTCACTTACATTTCATCCCGTCACTAGGATCGTAATACCTCCTACCACGCACCACTCACCCGCTCACCACCAACACCAACACCAACACCACCACCACCACCACCACCACCACCTCAACCTCCCTCCACTCATCACTCGCCTCGCCTCAACTCACCCTACCTTTCCCATCATACCGCTATCAGTAAGTCTTTCTTCGCAGGCGCAGGGCAAAGAAAGGCAACGGGCGACGCTAGCAGCGCCTAGCTCGGCCCCTGGTGGTCGATAGCCTGCCGATTTCCTTCCACTCACAGCGCGATCAACACCTTTTCCTCCCAGGCACTACTCCATTCCCACAGCATTAGTCCTCCAGAGAACTCCAATTATTTTTTGAAGCCTCTCCCACTCATCCACTATCACCACCACTCTAAAGATGCCTGCGGAAACGCCTCACACAATATGGCTGCTCTCACACGATCCTCCCTCCTCTTCTTCATCATCACCCACCCGATCCTGGCCCTAGCTTCAGCGCCGCCGTTGCTGCTCGTCTGCACTAACCCTCACCTAGCCCGCCCTGAGTTCTATTTTCTCATATCCATTTGATCATCTCATCCTATCCTTGCCATCCACCCGTTAGCGATACCTCCGTAGTCCTTGCTATCTCTCTTCCATCCTATCTGTCTTGCCCTCTCCCGCTCTGCCCTTCACATGCCATATCTTCAAATCCAAGCATCGCAGCTGTTCCCCCCTCACCCAGGGAAGCACCGCATGGCATGTGGGCGTGGGCAAACTTTTTTTTGACTTTCCGATCATGCCTCTGCTGTGGCTCTCCACCTGCAGCGGCACGGGTGATACGCCCCATGTACGTATGTAGGCACATACGTATACGTACTCCCATCCCCCGATTCGAGGAGGGTTATAGCTTCCCTCGTGTGTGGTACACTTCTCCCCTCTGGCCTCTCTGGCCTATCCCATCGCTTGCCCTTTCGCGCCAGCTACATGCCTAGCTACCTGTAGCCTGCCTTAGCCGGCAAGCATGTCATCGTCGCTCCCTCGGCATTGCTCTGACCTACCTTACCTTTCACTGTCTCCATCGACCACCGGTACGAGGCGCCCGGCCAGCAATAGAACATCTCTCCCCTCCCAATGAATTGCTCCCCATTCGATCCGCCCATGGTCTTCGTATGCCTCCACCCAGAAAGAAGACATCATCCCAGCCGAGCTCCACAGTACTAGCAACAGACGATAGCAGCATACATGCATCAAGCTCTCTCGCCCCATCCGCTCTCCAATCCACCGCCGCGCCTGTCTGCCGCCATACCACGGAGCGGACACACGTGGGGTTTACCATCATCCTCTTGTTCCTCACCTTCCTCACCGCGGGATATTTTTTCTCTCCCAAATCCCCACCCTTGCTGGTGGAATTTTTTATACTTTCCACCTACCCTGCCTCTCTGCCGCGATGTCGGGAAACGCGTCGCTCGTTCACTCACATGGACTTTCGCGCTGCCCTTGCCTCGCATGCATCATGCATGAGGCCTCGCGCTGCGCGCTGCTATCCCCGGTCACAAACGGCCAGCCTACATAGTGCATGGGAACAGGCCGCCTGATGGGGATTGCAAAGATGGCGTGGATTGCATGATACGACGACAAGGATTCGAAAGGTAGGGACATGGGTGTTTATTCAATAGGCAGAACAAGGGAGGGCAGGAGAAAAATCGTTCTTCATGTACGCAGCAGAAATTCCTCGCATGGATTCTTCTGCAATATGATTTACTTCACTTATTGTCAATCGTGCCGCATCCATCGATCCAGAGATCTCTACGGTATTACTTCACCGCGCTTACCTTTCACTTGCATCATCCATCGTCTACGATGAGAGAGTACAAGAGCTCGAGCCTTCGCAATCGGCCTCTCCGCCATCTCTCACCTGTCTCATCGACCCGCCGTCCGCGCGGCTCCACACCCAGTAGAAAAAACCGTACCGCCCAACGTCTTTCGTGTGGATATGTCACGATTTTGTGTATGTGCACATACGTGCACAAAAAAAGGAAGAAAAAAAAAAAAGGAAAGCAAGAAAGCAAACGCGTTTTCCTTCGCGCGTCTACGGCGCTTCTGCACAAAATCCCCGACGATTCCACACGCGCTATCTTTGCGACCGTTTCCTTCGTATCCATGGGAATGCGTGGAGACTAGCTTGCAGGTGAGTGGGTTTTGGGGTCCACCTTGCTAGGAAGAGAAGAAGCAGAAGCTTGAGAAGAAACAGAAGCAGAACTTCTGACTAGGAAGTGCGATGATGGCGACTCCACCATGCTTGAATCGGCTACGTATCAATTGTATGATGTATCAGACGAGATCGCGGAGAGAGGCGGATGGGAAACGTTTATCTCGGTATTCATGTATCCGTGTCTGTTTTGTGATTTGTGCATGTACGTGATTTCTGTTATGTGTGCATATGTGACCGCGTGTCTGTACTAGTTATTCAGGAATGATCTGCTTCCATATCGCTATCTACGAGTACCTATATATCACACCCCTACGTCAAGGGCAGGCAGTCGTATCACACAAATCACACTCACCGCTCGCGAATGTCTCTCATCGCCGGAAACCAGCAAAAAAGACATTTCCCTCACATACCGTCGTACTCACTAGTCATCACCAGCCTCTCTCTTCATGAACGCGTTTTCGAAGGCCAGCTCTTCTAAACAACAGCAAGAATCATCAAGCGAAACTCACAATTCTTACATAAACCCACCCCCAAGACAACACTATACACACAAATCTCCAAAATAACCAAAACATCCATCCCCAAACCTCACCACCCAAACCAAACCCCTGCCAAAGCGACCCAAAGCCAGCATCACCCACGCCCCCATCTCGACCCAAAGCTCCAATCCCTGCCCCCAAATCGCCATCGCTCGAGCACAACCCCACGTATTGCGCGTTCAAAAATCTCGCTTGTCTCAAAACCCCCCCTGTCAAAAGGCCAGCCTAACTCTGTTCCGCTGGGGACGCCAGGGCGAAAAGTGTAAAATCCCAAAGCGGTAGGAGCTAGGCCTTGCTGAAGAACTTGAAGAACGGCCGGCGTGAGACATGCTTCTCAGAGGGGCGATCGAGAAGCGTGAGGAGGTTTGAAGGGGAAAGATCGTCGGTTGGCGCTGAGGGCGTTTCATGAATTTTGGATGAAGCTGGCTTTCTCTACGCCATCTCGATCTGGGATGAACCCTGGTGCTTGGATGGATGATTTGAGATCTTGCCAATTGCCCCTTGCTTGCTTGGAGGGGATCCGAGGATCTTTGTTCTCTGTTTGTGATGCTGCAACACTCGTCTTGGTGCCTTCCATCATTTCTAGATCTTCTCCATCTCGCAACCACCCCATATGAACCACCACCACTACTCCCGTGCAACCCTTCCCCCCACCTCACCATGCGATCGACGAGCATACGACTGATGAGACATGCTTACCCTTCGCACAAACATACTTTCCAACACTTTCCCATCACTCCCCAAAAGGCATAGCACCACCGAACGTCACCGGCAGGTGGATAGACTGACTTCCCCGCGCGCGCGAAATTCAAAACTTCCCACAGGAAGCTGAAACGGCGGGCCCTGGCGTCCCCAAAACGGCGGTGCGGGCGATCCTCCACTTTTCGAGGTTGACTCAAATTGAAAGAAAGGCCAGAAGACTAGAAGGTACGAGGACCATCCATGCTGGTGTTACTGATTTCTCTTGGAGAATTGGAGCCGCGAGCCCGGTTTTCCATTCTCGCCTCGGTTGTTGGCGAGTCTCGCAAGATCGCGAAAGAGTTCCTCCGTCGATGTATGTCATCGTTGAGGTCGTGTGAGTGAGTTTAATCGAGATCGATTTCTCCTCATCCCACCAAAGAAACTCGCGGTTGGCTCGACGATGTGTCGACTTGTCGATATTGATTCTCAAATTGTGCAAACGACTCTCAATCTGTGCAAACAACGGAAGGAGATTATTATGCAAATGAAGCGTGCCCTAGAATCCCATCGCTCCTCTCTCATTACTTGCATTGCGTCTGCGAATGCCTGTCAATTTTAAAGTTGTCTTTCCAAAACATTCGCAATTCGTGATTCTTGTCCATCGCAATGTCGCCTACAGCCAGGCTGGGAGATCGTCATTACTCCCCATGCTTTGCTGTTCCGACTTGTCGGGTCCTCGGATCCTTGCCATGCTACCTTATGCTATGTACTCTGTCATCAACCATCGTCGTGGTCGTCGTTCATCCCATGTGTCGTCGTCCTCGCGTAGATGTAGTCTCTCACCGGCGGGATTGCATCGACGAACTCTATCGGCCGGTCAATTGATTGATCAATCGATTATCCCATCCCGTCTACTCTATCCTGCCCGCGCGCCTATGTAGCGCGCATGCGAGGCGGTCTCTATTATACAGTAGTGGAGTGGAGAAGACTCCCACGCCCGCGTCATCAGGCCATCCCACGCCATGCCATGCCCTATCTCTTATCTGTCGAGACCGCCTTGCTTCGCCTTTCTCGCTATCTGAGCATCTGAAACGTCCGTCGAATGTCGTGATTTCTCTTTCATTCCCTTCCCATCAAGAACGAGGAAAATATCATATATATATCCGTCCCCCCGGCCCGACAACCGGAGCCGACGCCTTTTACGCCGCGCTCTGCGTGCATGTACATGCATGTACTGCATTATGTGTATGCATGCATGCTGCATGCGAGTGTGTTTGTGCGCCGCGACCCATGCAGGAGGGAGACGCGGCGGCGGTGACCGTAAGGATAATATACTCGTCGTCGTCATCGTCACTTTCGTCATTTTCGTCGGTTATGTGCAAATGGATATTACGGTACCACTATACACGTGCATGTGCAGGTAGGTTGGTAGGCACTTGCCGTGCTCGGGATGTTTCCCAAGACGTTTTATTATCACTTCTCGCTAAGGGTACAATACGGGGTTTCTTCCGCCGTGGGAGGAGGGGGAGGTCGATTGGAGCTCATCACTTGCACTTGAAACGAGGTTAAGACTTTTTTTTTTTTTTTTTTTTGAGGATGTCTAGTTGAGCTGTAAGAGGTTGTATCGGCCAATTGTCTCGCCGGGACAGCACTTTCTTTCTCTGCTGAGGCGCCGCCGCCGCCACCACTCCTCCTCGCCACCTCACCTTCTTCATCTTCACACTCCACTTCCCCTCCCATGCTCACATCCTCCGGCTCACGGCAGACGCCCAGCCCATCCCATCCCAGCGCGTGCGAGAAAGCGAAACGGAAACGCCTCCAGCTGCAAGTCTGCAAGCCCATCAGGCGATTACCGAGCATGTATGTACAGTCCAAGAGCAACATCTGCAAGCCTGCAAGCCACAGCACGGCAAAGCAGATTCCAAGTCCAGTCAGCCGCGCAGCATGCAGAACGCAGGATGTAGGACGCGCGGTTGCACGCTTTTTCGTTTTTCCGGCACGGAAATCGACCATAGACAGTAATGGGGAGAGTATGACGGGGATCATGGCAGTGAAAGGATAGCAACAACGCAGCTGCGATGCAGTGCATCCACCGATCTAGTCCACAGGATTTGCTTCGACTCTCTCATGGACTTTCCACATCTGTCTGCTGGTGCTTTGGCTGATGAAGGCGAGGCGTCCAGCACTCTAGAGTACGAACAACTCACTGCTGAGGTTGCATTCCTCGCTCGATATGGCGGGTGGCCGGCTCGCCAACCCCTCTCCCGGTCGGGTCATGTCGAGTTTACGATCAAAGACCCCAAAACCACCTGCTTCGGCGTGTCCGGCTATGCGTGCGAAGCGCCAAGGCTGTTCAATGGCTCTGAGGCTCTTTTTGGGCAAGGGTGCTTGCCGAGTTTGGTGGTTGCTGCAGAAGGCGGTGGGGTTCATATGTGGGAAGTGAATAAAGAGTGCTGTACGGTTGTATTTGATTGACTGGCGGGGAAGGACTGTGGTTTTCGTTTGTGAGGCCTCGCTACTGTAGGGTGAGCATTTTTTGTGCACATGATCACTTGGGCGCTTAAGATGGCGCTGGTGGCGTTGTCCTCTTCGCGAGGCACTTCGCTTGTATGCGGTTGTGAAGTTGGTTTGGTGAATTGCGTAGGTGGTTTTGCTTTCTTTCATAAATCGGTAGAATCATCCGTGCTGATACGTGGACCTCGCTCGTCAAGTCACTGGGCTTTGCAGAGTCTTAGATGTTTCCGAGATCATCGACTTCCAGAGATGTGATATCTGCGGAGCCCTTGGTTCAAAAGAAAAACAAAGTTTGTCAAGAATGTAGGTGGGTATCTAAATTGCTTCGTCCGTACAACAAACCATAGGGAAGAGCAAACACGTTCCAGTAAAAGACCGCCTATGTCGAGTCATATCCAGTCAGAAAATCCGTATCGCCCCAAGAAATACCGTTGAACATCATCCCAAAACAACTTCACCATTCGACTCATCCGCTAAACCACGGACCAATCCACTCCCAAACCCAGCCGTCATTCTACGCATCCCCGACGTCCCTTGGAACTATACTGGTCAGGACCGTATCGCCCTCACTCGCATCACTCTCGACCTCCCAATCCGGCCACTTCGGATCGACAACCCAACTCCCACAAGCCGGCTCACCACGCCGCCCCTCCTCCAACCTCCTCCAAACGGTTGAAACGACCCTTCTCTGATCCGCGTTCGCCGAAGCCGCCAACTTTACCCCCGTCCCATAGCGTCCGCGGTAGACGGTGATTTTGATCTCGCCGATGAAAATGTTGCGCAGCGCCATCACGATCGGCGAACAGTCGTCGCCCCAAACTGTGCTGTAGCTGTCTTCGCCGGGATAGTAGATGCGGAGCTCTAGCTTATCGACCGAGTGGCGTGCGCGCTCGCCGAAGAGTGATTTGATCAGATTGCCGAGTTCGCTGGCTGAGTCCGGGATTTCGCGGCTGTTGTAGTTGTGCGCAAGAGGGACGGAGGGTGGCGGTTCCGAAGGCAGGTAGGCTCGGTGGGTGGGAGAGAATGTGGTCGGTGTGTATAGACCTGCGATGTGGATCGAACGGGCTTGTTGGATTAGGGAGGGTGCCAGAGTGTGGAAGACGTGTAGACCGTGGGGATAGGCGACGAAGACGCTGGCGCTTCGCCGGTGTTTGAGGTCGAAATGGCTCTTGAGCTCGCTGTGGATTTGCTTGTTGGTGAGGAGTAAGGGCGGACAGGATGGGTAATGTCGGTCACGACGAGATTGCGAGTGCGAAATGGTTGGGGGCGTCGTGATGGAAAGTAAACTTGCATCGTAGTCTTCCTCGATGACGGGTTCGCCGTGTAGGGGTATTCCCGGGAAGGCTGATCGACCGTCTTCATAAAGACGGTTCACGATATCCGATGGCGCGCCGGTCACCTTGGCACTTGAAATGGTTATCTTCGGGCTCTCGAGCAAGGTGTGGGAGTATATTAGAAGGCGGAGTTCCACTGGAAGGTCCAGGAATGGGCACACCGGCTTGGTCGTGGTCGTGTCCATTTGGGGAGTGTCGCAACAATCGCCTAGGTAGAAATGTTGTGGGTACTATCAGGGAAGTATGGCTACCTTGTCTGTAAGGCAAGGCGATTCACTCTCTCATTCATGAGTGAAGTGTGCATGTTCATGTGAGAGCAGGAGCGGTGGCATTTAACTTGGGGTAAGGGAATGACGTCTGGGCGTTAAGCTCCACTTTCGGGTCTTGGGAAAGGTTTATTTGGTAGATCGACCTATATCTATGACAATATAGGTAAACATCAAGGCTCTTTACATTTGCCTTTCTGTGCAGTGAATGGTTGATGGTGGTCATGTTGTTGGGCTACACGTGCATGCGCGGCACAATCTCGCTTACGCGGGTACCTGGGTACTGCTTCACCCATCGTTGGCAACCACTTGTACTACTTCGTGGTGATTCTTAACTCCATTCGCTTTGCAATAAGCTCAAGAGTCGACAGTATCATGGGGATGCCGATTCGCCTTGGGAAGAAACCGACCAATCCCACACACTCTTACCATCACCTATAGGAGCCGTCACTCTGGCTCAAATTTTCAACAACACGTCCAATCGGTAGGAAATTGGTAGAATTTACGTCAATAGTATAGAATAAGCCATACGCTTCAGAGCCATTATCCCTTCCATTTTCCCTTTCCATGAGCCCGACGCAGTGAACGCCAATAATACGAAAGAGCCAAGCCGCTGATGGCAATCTGGGTATTTTCCATTTCCCTCCATCTCAAACGCCAACAAACAAAATCACGACAAAGCAAAATAAAACCCATAGCTGACCTCTCTGCACGGGCGCGGGGATCATCTGTCACGCTCGTGCACGAACCCAACTCTCATCCTCACCAAGCATACCCATCATCCTCGAACTCCATATCTGCACCTTCATTCCAATCCTCATCACCGCTCCTCTCGCTGTCGAGGAAATCCCGCTCGGTGAACATATTCTCGCGCGGACGCTGATTGTCAATGCGCACGTCTACGACGTTGCACAGGCCTTGAACGAAGAGAGGCGGAGGCACATCATCGTCTCCATCCGGCGCTGTGTCCGAAGCGTCTTCGGACGCCGATTCGGCCTCGGTGGAGGGCTGGCTGTATTTGACGCGCGTGCTGCGGCGGGTGGGAGGCGCTTTCGCGGCGGGGGAAGATGTCGGAGAGGAGAACTCGACTTCGGTTTCGCCGGTGGGTTTGTGTGGCGATATTTCGACGTGGCTCATCCTGTTAGGATTGAGGGCTGCTTCGAAGGCGATGTCGTTTGGGTCGTCGACTCCGTTCTTCTCTTTGACTTGTTTCCACAGCTCGTACTGACGCTTGGAGCCGTGGTATGGGTGTGGAGGTTTGCCGCGTTGGAGGAACACGCGCTGCATGCGTTCGGTCCACATGTCGCGGAAGCCAGCGCGGTCGCGCCAGGGGATGTCGATGTGGGCTTGGATGGCGAGGTGGCGGAGGTCTGGTAAAGAGGGCGCGCCTTCTACGAGCGAGCGGAAGAAATTGGTACCTGCTTCTTGCGACCATTTCTGCAAGTGGAGGAGAGAAAGATGGCGGAGAGTGGTTGGCCATGCAGGAATGTCCGATGCAGTGAGGAGCTCGGCGTATTCTGGCTCGGCGTCGTTGATGGAGACTCTCTCGCTGTAGTAATGTCCGTCTACGATGAGTGTCTCGAGTCGGGGACAGGCTGTGGCGAGTACAGTCAGGAAAGTCAGGTTGAGGGTGACATTGTGTCTCAGGATCAGCTCTTTGAGCTGGGAGCCTTTTTGGTTGAGGTAATCGGTCAGCATATCGCTGTCGACTTTCCAGCAGTTCACCAGCTCCAGGCTTTCCAGATCAGCAGGAAGCTTGTTGAGAAAATCATCGCGCACTATGTTGCAGGATATGAAGCTCAGGTTCTTGACGTTTGGCAGTTTCGCAATGGCCCATGACATATCCAGAACGATCTCCTCCCCGTCGTCGCCTGTCACTTTGGACGCAGGACTGTCGTCTACGTCGAACCCACACAACGCGAGAGTCTTGATGGTCCGAAAAGCCTTGCCCTCATGGACAGAGGCAATTTGAGGGTACAGCTGGGACGGGTCGCTGATCATGTCGCGACTCCAGCGCCACGTCTTGAGTCGCTGTCCGTGTTCTTCTAGTGTCTGGAAAAGATTGGCAGGATAGTACCACTGCTGTGTTTTCATCCGCCGATACGGTGGTACATCGATTGGGTTGGTCACTTCGAGATGCTGTAATTGTGGCACCTCGGCGACCAGCTCGCTCAAGTCGAAGAGAGGCCGATTGTGCGCGGTATAGCTGAGCTTCCTCATGTCGATCTCCAAGCTCTTGACTTTCGTATTGTAGTTTATGTAACGATCCTTTCGCATGCGCAATAACTCCAGCAGGTGGTGTGGTTGAAGTGTGTTCAAGAAGGCGGGAGAGTTGTAGTAGGCCTCAAGGGCAGGCTCAGCGAATGCGCGACAGGTATGCGCAGCATTATGCACCCACGACACACTGTCGCTATCTGCGGGCTGCGAGCCAAAGACAAAGACATCGCGCAAGATGGCCAGAGGAAGTGTCGACCAATCTGGGATCTTGCCATCACTTGGTCCTTTGAATTTGCCCGCCTCGGCCTTCTCAGCAGCAGTCGTGCGCGGTTTGCGCGTCTTGCCGATGATCCTTGTTTGTGCTTTCGGCTTTGCTTTGGCAACCTTGCTCCGAGTCTGCGGACGATGGGTCTTGCGTGTGACCTTGCGCTTCTTGGGCGCTGGTGCTGCTGCTTGGAGCGGGTCGGGGGAGTTGTCGGCTTCTGGTTCGCTAGCCTCAAAGTCGTCGTCGGTCTCTGGATCGATATACTTGGAGCGTTTGCGCGTGGCGGCCTGGCGACCTGAGCGTCGCTTCGTAGCCGCCGGCGCCATGGTGAAAAGCGATGACGGTGAAACAGAGGAAGAAATGCGAGGAGATGGAAGTTTTTGTATGTCGTTGTTTGGTGTTTGATGGAAGGCGCGCAAATAATCGCAGGGTCCGCCTGCGCATTTGACTGCCAGGCTGCGCTGCGAACGTCATTTTGCGACGGCTATCTGACGCGGGCCGAGCCTTGTTTAGTCATCATTTATCGATATGGGCTGCCGCCTGAGCATCTGAGTGGATGTGGTGGAACGAGATCAAAGACAGAACACAAGAATAACTGATCGGAGCACCACTGTTCTCGAATAATACAAGGCTCGAGGCTGTCGGTGAGAGCTCCACCGGTCTAGAGGGTTTTCTCATCTCTACCGCAAACCCCAACATGAGCATATTCGCTCATTTGTCGCTCTGAATCAGGACAAACTAGGAATACTTGGTCGAGAGCTTGACTAGGACCAATTCCTCACTCTTTTGTGAATCAATCTGGCCTGGTGATAATCGACCATGCGTTTCAGAGCCGACATCCAGAACATACACACGTTCACAAAGTTCACCGCTTCGCTCGCCACACTTGGCAACATTGCCTGGTTGCGTCTGGACGAACGAGATGTTCGCTTCACGGTAATCCCAGAGCAAGGCACCCAAGTCTGGGCTGTACTCTCGATAGATACCATCTTCGAGACCTACACGATTCAATCTGCTGCAGAGCACAACACGATCAATCTAGAGGTGCCTCTCGCGCCACTGCAGCGCGCATTGAAGAGTGCACACAATGCCATCACCGCCAACATCCGCCTCACGAAGAAGGACAACATTCCTTTACTCAGTCTGACGATCAAAACAGCCACGATCAACAGTAGCAACCCTTCGAACTTCGCTGACCGCAACGGCAACGCTGACGGCACCGGCGACGACTTTAGCAGCACGGGGGATTTTCGCGAGGGCAGCATCGACTTCTTCGGCCGGCAGGACCGCGAGACGATCATCACCCAGGATGTCCCCATCCGAGTGCTGGCCGCGACGTCAGTAGAAGGTTTGCACGAGCCACGCTGTAGGGAGCCAGACGTGCACATCACGCTACCCAA
>MSJI02000885.1:68204-105412 GCA_001931905.2 Cladosporium sp. IMV 00045 | reverse complement strand
ACGCTGGTGGCGTCCGAGGCGGTGGCGTTGCCCCGTTGAGCGGCCTCTGTTCCATCACGGCTGCTGTTACGCTGATGGGAAGAGACCGGGCGAATGGTCGTTGGGGTCGAGGTTGCACTCGAACCTTGACTTGAAGCAGGTCGTTGAGCGCCAGCGCCGGCCTGAGCGTCACCGCTGGACGAGGCGACGTGTGTGTCAATGGTGTTCAAGCTACGCCTGCGGTAGCGCTTCGCCAGCTCAGTGGTTCCCGACCGAGGCAATGCTGTATCATCGGCACTGGCCTGGCGTTCTGGGCCAGGTTTCGGCTGTGACAGGAGATCTGAGGGTGCCGTGCCAGAGACGGCGGGCGCGGCGGTGTCATTAGGGGTGGCGACTCTGGGCACCGAGTTGTTGGAGTTGGTGCGTCGTGCAACCCGTCTATAGCGATCCGGGGATGGCTTGGCCGTTTGCTCGAAGCTGTTCAGCGAGAGATCAGGCATGCTCGCTTGGAAGTTTATCAGAGACTCTGTCTGTGTGCCGATGACGGAGTCGTCCTTCGCCGATGAGGCATCAGAGGATGATGCGGTCGATGTGGAGGCCGACTGCGCGTGGCCTGGCTTCTGAACGCCAAGGAAGTTCTGGCCGGCGTTGGGTGCAGAGCTTGTCCTCGATTCCTGCCGCAGGTGTGGCGTAGCCTGGAAAGCGTACGGCTGCACAGGGGGAGCGGTAGCTCTGAAGGCTGTGTTGTTCGGTCCATTGTACATGCTCCTGGGTGCCTGGCCGAGGCGAGGCGACTGTTGTGTAGGGCCCTGGAAGGCTTCGGCGGAGGAAGGGCGGGAGTGAAGCATCGTAACCGTGCTGGAGCTTTGCATGGGGAGGGACAGTACCTCAGCCATGGGTCCTGCCAGTGTGAAAGATCGGAGCGAACGAGGGATTGGCGAAGATGGATATTGAAGGTAGGGGTTGATGGAGGAAGGGTATGTATATTATCTGAGCCGGCCAGCAGTCAGTGGGAGAAGCGGAAAAGAGTGAATGATGGTATGGCAAGAAGGTAGAGGAGGTGTGAGAGGCGTGGGCGAGAGTCAATGGCAGATGGGAGGTGGTGAAGGTGAAAGAAGCATGGGAGGCGGACCCCTATCAGCAGGCCGGGACGCGGCTCTGCTTAGCGGCTAAAGACATGACGGTGGGTGGTGGAGTGAGGCGAGAGGCAGAACGAAAGGAGAGAATGCAAATGAAGGACAGTGTGTATGCATAGATGTCTTGAACCACGTACCTGGGCGGCAAGAGTCTCAGCCCGTCGAGGGTGAAGAAAGGTGTAGCACGGCGTGGGATTCTGCCGAAGCAGAGAGGTGGAGGGTCTCAGAACCACATCGAGAGGAGGGAGGCGAGATCAGCGAGCGTTGGCGGCGGGCGGTAGAGGAACAGAGGGCGGTGGGGTGGTGTTGGCAGTGGCGGTATTATTATTGGGATGGTAACGGGTAGTAGAGAGAGCAGTGGAATGGGTTGACGGGCAGGTGGCAGCGGGTGAGTGCTCCTGACGGTGGTGTGTCGTGGTGTTTAGGAATGCTGGCCGTGCTCTCGGCAAACCCCAGGGCGACGCGATCAACAACAACGGCGACGACGGCGTGTGGGCGGGGCGGTGGCGAGAACGCGGACGGGAGGTGGAGGTGAGGAGAGGGAAGAAATGTCCGGACAATGGAAGATTGAAGTGTGGTGGTGGTGGGAGAAGAGAAGGAGGTGGTGGTGATGATGTGCAGTGCAGCAAGCAGTGCAGAGAGCGGTGCAGCCAGCAGCAGAGTTACGAGCAGCAGCAGATCGAGAGTGCTACCTGACCTGACTTGACCTGGCCCTCACTTCCTAAGAGACGACCCTACTCTACCCTAGACCACCACTACTAGACACCACCTTACCTCACTTACATCCATCCCGTCACTAGAATCATGATAGCACTCACCACTCACCCGCTCACCATCACCACCACCTCAACCTCCCTCCACTCACTCGCCTCGCCTCAACTCACCTTACCTTTCCCATCATATCGCTCCCAGTAGTCTTTCTTCGCAGGCGCAGGGCAAAGAAAGGCAACGGGCGACGCTAGCAGCGCCTAGCTCGGCCCCTGGTGGTCGATAGCCTGCCGATTTCCTTCCACTCACAGCGCGATCAACACCTTTTCCTCCCAGGCACTACTCCATTCCCACAGCATTAGCCCTCCAGAGCACTCCAATTGTTTTTTGAAGCCTCTCCCACTCATCCATCATTACCACTCTAAACATGCCTGCGGAAACGCCTCACACGATATGGCTGCTCTCACACGATTCTCCCTCCGCTTCTTCATCATCACCCACCCGATCCTGGCCCTAGCTTCAGCGCCGCCGTTGCTGGTCGTCTGCACTAACCCTCACCTAGCCCACCCTGAGTTCTATTTTCTCATGTCCATTTGATCATCTCATCCTTGCCATCCACCCGTTAGTGATGTCCTTGCTATCTCTCTTCCATCTATCTGTCTTGCCCTTCACATGCCATATCTCCAATCGACATGGCAGCTCTTTCCCCTCACCCAGGGAAGCACCGCATAGCATGTGGGCGTGGGCAAACTTTTTTTTGACTTTCCGATCATGCCTCTGCTGTGGCTCTCCACCTGCAGCGGCACGGGTGACGCCCATGTATGTAGGCACATACGTATACGTACTCCCATCCCCCGATTCGAGGAGGGTATAGCTTCCCTCGTGTGTGGTACACTTCTCCCCTCTGGCCCTCTGGCCTATCCCATCGCTTGCCCTTTCGCGCCAGCTACATACCTAGGCTAGCTACCTGTAGTCTACCTTAGCCAGCAAGCATGTCATCGTCGCTCCCTCGGCATTACTCTGACCTACCTTTTACTGTCTCCATCGACCGGTACGAGGCGCCCGGCCAACAATGGAACATCTCTCCTCCCCCAATGAATCGCTCCCCATTCGATCCGCCCGTGTCCATTCGCATGTTGCTTCGTCCACGAGAGACCCAAAAAGACATCATCCCAACCGAGAGCTCCATAGTATTAGCAACGAGCGATAGCAGCATACATGCATCAAGCTCCCCACCCCATCTCATCCGCTCTCCAAATCCACCGTCTCTCACGCCGCGCCCGTCTGCCGCCATAACGTTACTACGGAAAAAATCACACGTGGGGTCTACCATCTTCCTCTTGTTCCTCACCGCGGGACAATTCTTCTCTCCCAAATCCCCACCCCTGCTCGTGGATATTTTTTATACTTTCCACCTACCCTGCCTCTCTGCCGCGGTGTCGGGAAACGCGTCGCTCGTTCTTCTTCTCGCTTACTCACATGGACTTGCTGCCCTTGCCTGCATCATGCATGGGGCTTCGCGCTGCTATCCCCGGTCACAAACGACCAGCCTACATATAGTGCATGGGAACAGGCCGCCTGAGGTGAATTGCAAAAGATGGCGTGGGTTGCATGATACGACGACAAGGATTCGAAGGTAGGGACATGGGTGTTTATTTTATAGGTAGACAAGGGAGGAGGGAAAAAATTGTTCTCCATGTCCGCAGCAGAAATTCCTTGCCTGAAGTCTGCAAATTGAATCCGCATCATCATTTGTTTATTAATCGTGCCGCATCCATCTGCCAGAGATCTCTACGGTATTCCTTTACCGCGCTTACCCTCCCCTTGCATCATCCATCATCCACCATCAAAAGAAAGAACAAAAGCTCGAGCCTTCGCAATCGGCCTCTCCGCCATCTCCCACCTGTCTCATCGACCCGCCGTCCGCGCGGCTCCACTCCAGGCACTTCCAGTAGAAAAAAAAACCGTACCGCCCAACGTCTTTTTGTGTGGATATGTCACAATAATTTGTGTAAGTGCACAAAAAAAACAGCAGAGCAAAGCAAGAAACGCGTTTCTTCGCGCGTCTACGGCGCTTCTGCACAAAATCCACCCGATTATTCCACACGCGCGCTGTCGCGCTATCTTTGCGACCGTTTCCTTCGTATCCATGGGAATGCGTGGAGACTAGCTTGCAGGTGAGTGGGTTCTGGGTCCACCTGGCTACGAAGGAAAGAAGAAGAAGAAGAAGAAGAAGCAGCAGCAGAGGCGGAAGAAGTTCTGGCTAGGAAGTAGGAAGTACGATAGCGACCCCACTATGCATCAATCGGCTACGTATCAATTGTATCAGACGAGATCGCGGAGAGGCGCGGGTGGGAAACGTTTATCTAGGTGACCATGTAGCCGTGTATGTTTGTTTTGGTGCATAAATGCATACGCAAGTTTCTTGTGTGTGCAAATATGTCCGCGTGTCTGTGTTTTAATCATTGTTCAGAAATGGTCTGCCTGCATATCGCCATCTACGAGTATATCACACCTCTACGTAGAGGGCAGGATGTCGTATCACACACATCACACTCACCGCCCGCGAATGTCTCTCATCGTCGCCGGAAACCACACAAAAAAAAAGGCCCATGTCCCTCACATACCGTCGTACTCACCAATCATCGCCAGTCTCTGTCCTCTTTACGAACGCTTTTTCGAAGGCCAGCTCTTCCAAACAACAGCAAGAATCATCAAACGAAACTCACAATCCTTACATAAAACGATACAAGACATCACCTCATGCAAATTTCACAAAATAAACAACAACCAACAACCCATCCCAAATCTCACCCCCAACCAAGCCCCTGCCAACTACCCAGCGAGCCAGCATAACCCACGCCCCATTCTCCTTCCCGAAGTCCCAATCCCTGCCCCCAAATCGCCATCGCTCGAGCACAACCCCACGTATTGCGCGTTCAAAAATCTCGCCTGCCTCAAAACTCCCCCTGTCAAAAAGCCAGCCTAACTCTATTCCGCTGGGGGACGCCGGGGCGCGCGAAAGCGTAAAATCCCAATGCGGTAGGAGCTAGACCTTGCTGAAGAACTTGAAGAACGGCCGGCGCTGGCGTGAGACATGGCTTCGAAGAGATCGAGAGGCTTGAGGAGTTTGAAGGGGAAGGGATCGTCGGCGTTGGCCAGCGGAGGGCGTTTCATGAATTGGAGAGAGAGGGAATTGGTTTTTGGCGGGTTTCTCGATCTGGGATGAACCCTGGTGCCTGGAGGGATGATTTGAGATCTTGCAATTGCCCTTGCTTGGTGGGATCTGAGGATCTTGTTCTGTTTGATGCCGCAACAACTTCCTTGTGCTTCCAAATCAATCTAGATCTTGATCATCAACTGCACTGCCCACTAACCACCACCGCTACTTCTGTACCACTCAAATCCCACCTCCGCTCACAATCAACGAGCATACATACTGAGACATGATTACCATTTGCGTAAACATACTTTCCAACCCTTTCCCATCACTCCCCAAAAGGCATAGCACCACCGAACGTCACCGCCAGGTGGATAGACTGACTTCCGCGCGCGGAAATTCAAAACTCCAAGAAGCTGAAACGGCGGGCCCTGGCGTCCCCAAAACGGCGGTGCGGGCGATCCTCCACTTTTCGAGCGCAACTCAAATTGCAAGAAAGGCCAGAGGACTACGAGGACTACGAGGACTATCCATGTTTTTGTTCCGATTTCTGGAGTCTTTGAACCGCGAGCCCGGTTTTTCTCTCGCGCCTCGGCTTGATGAGCCTCGCAAGATCGCGAAGGACGTTCTGTCGATGTATGTCATCGTTCGTTGAGGTCGTGTGAGTGAGTTTGTCGAGATCGATTTTCTTCTCACCTACCTGAGAAACTTGTGGTTGACTCGATGAACTGTCGATTTGTCGATATTAATTATCAATCTGTGCAAACGACGGAAGGATTTGCAAAAGTGCCTACTACGCGGATGAAGCGTGCCCTAGAATCCCATCGCTCCTCTCTCATTACTTGCATTGCATCCGTGAATGCCTGTCAATTTTCAAGTGATCTCTCCAAAACATTCGCAATTCTTGAGCTTGTCTATCGCAATGTCGCCTACAGCCAGGATGGGAGATCGTCATTACCTACCGTCCTGTACTCCCCCATGCCTTGCTGTTCCGACTTGTCGGGTTCTTGGATCCTTACCATGCTACCTTATGCTATGTGCTCTGTCATCAATCATCATCACTGCGTGTCGTCCTCCTCACGTGGTTTCTCAATGGCGGAATCGCTTGGACGACTTACCGACCGGTCAATCAACCAATTCTGCCGCGCCTACGTAACGCGCATGCGAGACGGCATCACTATATAGTAGTAAAAGTGGAGAAGACTCCCACGCCCGCATCATCAGGCCATGCCATGCCCTATCTCTTATCTGCTGAAAGAACGTCAACTAAGGTATACTGCCTTGACCTCGCCTTTCTCCCACCATCTGAGCATCTGCAATCTCTATCGAATGTCCTAATTGTCTTCCAATACCTTCCCATCGAGGACAAGAAGAATAACAAAGTACTGCAATTCACCACCACTATATATCCGTCCCCCCGGCCCGACAACCGGAGCCAGTACGTGTGCCTTGTACGCCGCGCTCTGCGTGCATATACATGCATGTAGTGCATGATGTGTACCTAGGTATGCATGCATCCTGCATGCGAGTGTGGTTGTACGCCGCAACCCATGCAAGAGGGAGACGCGGCGGCGGTGGCCGTAGGAATAATTTGGTAGTCGTCGTCGTCATCTTCACTTTCGTCATTTTCGTCGGTTGTGTGCAATATATATTATTATGGTGCCACCATACACGTGCATGCACAGGTAGGTAGGGAGGCACTTGCCGTGCCCGGGACGTTTCCAAAGACGTTTTTTATCGCTTCTCGCTAAAGGTACAATACGGGGTTTCTTCCGCCGTTGGCAGAGGGGAAGGTCGATTGGAGCTCACCACTTGCACATTTGTTGAACGAGGTTAAGACTTTGAAGATGTGTAGTTGAGGGTAAGAGGTAGTATCGGCCAATTGTCTTGCCGGGACAGCACTTTCTTTCTCTGCTGAGGCGCCTCCGCCACCACACCTCCTCGCCACCTCACCTTCTTCATCTTCACGCTCCACTTGCGCTCGCATTCTCACATCCTCCGGCTCACGGCAGACGCCCAGCCCATCCCACCCCAGCGCGTGCGAGAAGCGAAACGGAAACGCCTCCAGCTGCAAGTCTGCAAGCCCATCAGGCGATTACCGAGCATGTATGTGCAGTCCAAGAGCAACATCTGCAAGCCAGTCAGCCACGGCACGGCAAAGCAGATTCCAAGTCCAGTCAGTCGCGCAGCATGCAGAATGCAGGATGCAGGACGCGCGGTTGCACGCTTTTTCGTTTTTCCGGCACGGAAAACGACTATGGACAGTGGTAGTGGTGAGAGCAAGGCGAAGAACAACGCAGCATGCGATGCAGTGCAGTGCATCCAGCGATCTAGTCCACGGGATTTGCTTCAACTCTCTCATGGACTTGCCATATCTGTCTGCCGGTGCTTTGGCTGATGAAGGCGATGCGTCAGCACTCTAGAGTACGAAGAGTTTACTGCTGAGGTTGCATTCCTCGCTCAATATGACGGTTGGCTGGCTCGCGAACCCCTCTTCCGGTCAGGACATGTCGAGTTTACGATCAAAGATCCCAAAACCGCCTGCTTCGGCGTGTCAGGTTATACATATGAGCGCCAAGGCTGTTCAATGGTTATGAGGCTCTTTTTCGAGGAGAGGTACTTGCCGAGCTTGGTGGTTGCTGCAGAATGCGGTGGAGCTCATATGTGGAAAGTAAATGTAAAGTGCTGTACGGGCAAATATGAATGACTGGCGTGGGGTTTCCGTTCGTGTGGCTTCGCTACGGTAAGGTGTACAAAGTGCCTTTTGCGCGCGTGATGTTCCTGGGCGCTTAGGATGGCGCTGATGGCGTTTCCCGCTTGGGAGACCTTTCCCTTGGATGTGGTTATGAAGTTGGTTTGGTGTGTTCCGTAGGTGGTTCTGCTTTGTTTCATGAAGAGGTGAACTCATCTTTGATGATACGTGGACCTCGCTCGTCAAGTACCCGGGCTTTGCAGAGTTTTCGTTGTTTTCGAGATCATCGACTTCCAGAAATGTGATATCTGCGGAGCCCTTGGTTCAGAAGCAAACAGAGTTTGTCAATAATGTAGGTGGGTATCTAAGTTGCTTCGTTCGTACAACAAACCGTGGGGCAGAGCAAACACCTTCCAGTAACCAACCGCCTATTTGTAGTCATATCCAGTAAGAAAATCCGCATCCCCCCATGGAATACCATTAAACATCATCCGAAAACAATTTCACCAGTCGGCTCACCCGCCAAACCACGGTCCAACCCACTCCCAAACCCAGCCGTCATTCTACGCATCCCCGTCATCCCTCGGAACAATGCTGGTCAGAACCGTATCGCCCTCACTCGCATCACTCTCGACCTCCCAATTCGGCCACTTCGGATCGACAACCCAACTCCCACAAGCCGGCTCACCACGCCTTCCCTCATCGAGCCTCCTCCAAACCGTGGAAACAACCCTTCTCTGATCCGCGTTCGCCGAAGCAGCCAATTTCACCCCTGTCCCGTAACGCCCGCGGTAGACGGTGATTTTGATCTCGCCGATGAAGATGTTGCGCAGCGCCATCACGATCGGCGAGCAGTCATCGCCCCATACCGTGCTGTAGCTGTCCTCGCCGGGGTAGTAGATGCGGAGCTCTAGCTTGTCGACGGAGTGGCGCGCGCGCTCCCCGAAGAGCGATTTGATCAGATTGCCGAGTTCGCTGGCCGAGTCCGGGATTTCGCGGCTGTTGTAGTTATGCGCGAGAGGGACCGAGGGTGGCGGTTCCGAAGGCAGGTAGGCCCGGTGGGTGGGAGAGAATGTGGTCGGTGTGTATAAACCTGCGATGTGGATGGAACGGGCTTGTTGGATTAGGGAGGGTGCCAGAGTGTGGAACACGTGTAGACCGTGGGGATAGGCGACGAAGACGCTGGCGCTTCGCCGGTGTTTGAGGTCGAAGTGGCTCTTGAGCTCGCTGTGGATTTGCTTGTTGGTGAGGAGCAAGGGCGGGCAAGATGGGTAATGTCTGTCCCGACGAGATTGCGAGTGCGAAATGGTTGGGGGCGTCGTGATGGAAAGTAAGCTTGCATCGTAGTCTTCCTCGATGACGGGTTCGCCGTGTAGGGGTATTCCCGGGAAGGGTGATCGACCGTCTTCATAAAGACGATTCACGATATCCGATGGCGCGCCGGTTACTTTGGCACTTGAAATGGTTATCTTTGGGCTCTCGAGCAAGGTGTGGGAATATATTAGAAGGCGCAGTTCCACTGGAAGGTCCAGGAATGGGCACATCGGCTTGGCCGTGGTGGTGTCCATTTGGGGAGTGTCGCAACAATCGCCTAGGTAAAGATGTTGTGATTATTGTCAGGGAAGTATGGCTACCTTGTCTGTACGGCAAGGCGATCCACTCTCTCATTCATGAGTGAAGTGTGCATGTGAGAGAGCAGGAACGGTGGCATTTAACTTGGGGACAGGCAATGACGTCTGGGCGTTAAGCTCCACTTTGTCTTGGGGAAAGGTTTATTCTGTAGATCGACCTATATTATTGACCATATAGGTAAACACCCAAGTATCTTTACATTTGCCTTTTGGTGTAGACAATGGTTGACGGTGGTCATGTCGTTGGGTTCCACGTGCATGTACGGCACAATTTCGCTTGGGCGGTTATTGCTAACACTTCTGTATCGTTCACAACATCTATCTCGTGGTTGACTGCAGTTTACTATCGTTCGCTTTGCAATAAGCTCAAGAGTCGACAGTATCATGGGGATGTCGATTGGCCTTGGGAAGAAATCGACCAATCCCAAGCACTCTTACCATCACCCATGGGAGCTGTCATTCCGGCTCAAATTTCCAACAACACGTTCAATCGGTAGAAAATTGATAGAATTCACGTCAATAGTATAGAATAAGTCATATGCTTCAGAGCCATTGTCCCTTCCATTTCCCATTTCCATGAGCCCGACGCAGTGAACGCCAATAATACGAAAGAGCCAAGCCGCTGATGGCAATCTGGGTATTTTCCATTTCCCTCCATCTCAAACGCCAACAAGCAAAATCATGACAAAGCAAAAGAAAACCCATAGCTGACCTCTCTCCACGGGCGCAGGGATTATCTGTCACGCTCGTACACGAACCCAACTCCCATCCTCACCAAGCATACCTATCATCCTCAAACTCCATATCAGCCCCCTCGTTCCAATCCTCATCACCACTCCTCTCGCTATCCAGAAAATCCTGCTCGGTAAACATATTCTCGCGCGGACGCTGGTTGTCAATGCGCACGTCCACAACGTTGCACAGGCCTTGAACGAAAAGAGGCGGGGTCGTATCGTCGTCTCCATCCGGCGCTGTGTCTGAAGCCTCTTCGGACGCCGACTCTGCCTCGGTGGAAGGCTGGCTGTATTTGACGCGAGTGCTGCGACGGGTGGGAGGCGCTTTCGCCGCGGGGGAAGATATCGGAGAGGAGAAGTCGACTTCGGTTTCGCCGGTGGGTTTGTATGGCGATATCTCGACGTGGCTCATCCTGTTAGGATTGAGAGCTGCTTCGAAGGCGATGTCGTTGGGGTCTTCTACTCCGTTCTTCTCCTTCACCTGTTTCCACAGCTCATACTGACGCTTAGAACCGTGGTATGGGTGTGGAGGTTTACCGCGTTGGAGGAACACGCGCTGCAGGCGTTCGGTCCACATGTCGCGGAAGCCAGCGCGGTCGCGCCAGGGGATGTCGATGTGGGCTTGGATGGCAAGGTGGCGGAGGTCCGGTAAGGTGGGTGCGCCTTCTACCAGCGAGCGGAAGAAATTGGTACCTGCTTCTTGCGACCACTTCTGCAAATGGAGGAGAGACAGATGACGGAGAGTGGTTGGCCAGGCAGGGACGTCCGATGCAGTGAGGAGCTCGGCGTATTCTGGCTCGGCATCGTTGATGGAGACTCTCTCGCTGTAGTAATGTCCGTCTACGATGAGTGTCTCGAGTCGAGGACAGGCTGTGGCGAGTACAGTCAGGAAAGTCAGGTTGAGGGTAACATTATGGCTCAGGATCAGCTCTTTGAGCTGGGAGCCTTTTTGGTTGAGGTAGTCGGTCAGCATATCGCTGTCGACTTTCCAGCAATTTACCAGCTCCAGACTTTCGAGATCGGCGGGAAGTTTGGTGAGAAAATCATCGCGCACTATGTTGCATGATATAAAGCTCAGGTTCTTGACATCCGGTAGTTTCGCAATAGCCCATGGCATATCCAGAACGATCTCCTCGCCGTCGTCGCCTGTCACTTTGGACGAAGGGCTGTCATCCACGTCGAATCCACATAACGCGAGAGTCTTGATGCTCCGGAAAGCCTTGCCCTCATGAACAGAGGCAATTTGAGGGTATAGGTGGGATGGGTCGCTTATCATATCGCGACTCCAGCGCCACGTCTTGAGTCGTTGTCCGTGTTCTTCTAGTGTCTGGAAAAGATTGGCAGGGTAGTACCACTGCTGAGTTTTCATGCGCCGATACGGTGGTACATCGATTGGGTTGGTCACTTCGAGATGCTGTAATTGTGGCACCTCGGCGATCAGCTCGCTCAAGTCGAAGAGAGGCCGATTGTGTGCGGTGTAGCTGAGCTTTCTCATATCGATCTCCAAGCTCTTGACTTTCGTGTTGTAGTTGATGTAACGATCCTTTCGCATGCGCAATAGCTCCAACAGGTGGTGTGGTTGAAGGGTATTCAAGAAGGCGGGAGAGTTGTAGTAGGCCTCGAGGGCGGGCTCAGCGAATGCGCGACAGGTATGCGCAGCATTATGCACCCACGACACACTGTCGCTATCTGCGGGCTGCGAGCCGAAGACAAAGACATCGCGCAAGATGGCCAGAGGCAATGTCGACCAATCTGGGATCTTGCCATCACTTGGTCCTTTATATTTGCCCGCCTCGGCCTTCTCAGCAGCAGTCGTGCGCGGTTTGCGCGTCTTACCGATGATCCTTGTTTGTACTTTCGGCTTTGCTTTGGCAGCCTTGCTCCGAGTCTGCGGACGATGGGTCTTGCGTGCTACCTTGCGCTTCTTGGGCGCTGGTGCTGCTGCTTGGAGCGGGTCGGGAGAGTTGTCGGCTTCTGGTTCGCTAGCCTCAAAGTCGTCGTCGGTCTCTGGATCGATATACTTGGAGCGTTTGCGCGTGGCGGCCTGGCGGCCTGAGCGTCGCTTCGTAGCCGCCGGCGCCATGGTGAAAAGCGATGGAGGTGAAACAGAGGAGGAAGTATGAGGAGATGGAAGTTGTAGTAAGTCGTTGTTTGGTGTTTGATGGAAGGCGCGCAAATAATCGCAGGGTCCGCCTGCGCATTTCACTCCCAGGCTGCGCTGCGAACGTCATTTTGCGACGGCTATCTGCGACGGGCCGAGCCTTGTTTAGTCATCACTTATCGATATGGGCTGCCGCCTGAGCATGTGAGTGGATGTGATGGAACGAGATCAAAGACAGAGCACCAGAATACCTGATCGGGGCACCACTGCTTTCGAATGATACAAGGCTCGCGGGCTGTCGAAGGGAATACTATCGGTCCAGAGGGTTTCCTCATACTCTACCGCGAATCACAACATGAGCATATTCGCTCATTTGTCGCTCTGAATCAGGACAAGCTAGGAATACTTGGTCGAGCTTGACTATAAGACCAATTCCTCACTCTTTTAGAAACCATTCTATCCTGGTGACAATCGACCATGCGTTTCAGAGCCGATATCCAGAACATACACACGTTCACAAAGTTCACCGCTTCGCTTGCCACGCTTGGCAACATTGCCTGGTTGCGTCTGGACGAACGAGATGTTCGCTTCACAGTAATACCGGAGCAAGGCACTCAAGTCTGGGCTGTCCTCTCGATCGATACCATTTTCGAGACCTACACCATACAATCTGCCGCAGAGCACAACACAATCAATCTTGAAGTGCCTCTTGCGCCACTGCAGCGCGCATTGAAGAGTGCACACAATGCCATCACCGCCAATATCCGCCTCACGAAGAAGGACAACATTCCTCTACTCAGTCTGACAATCAAAACAGCCACTATCAACAGCAGCAACCCGTCGACCTTCGCCGACCGCAACGGCAACGCTGACGGCACCGGCGACGACTTTAGCAGCACGGGGGATTTTCGCGAGGGCAGCATCGACTTCTTCGGCCGGCAGGACCGCGAGAC
Organism: Cladosporium sp. IMV 00045; assembly: GCA_001931905.2. Lineage (NCBI taxonomy): Eukaryota > Fungi > Ascomycota > Dothideomycetes > Cladosporiales > Cladosporiaceae > Cladosporium > Cladosporium sp. IMV 00045. The sequence goes on along the minus strand of MSJI02000885.1, from coordinate 92,318 downwards.
GATCATCACCCAGGATGTCCCCATCCGAGTGCTGGCCGCGACGTCAGTAGAAGGTTTGCACGAGCCACGCTGTAGGGAGCCAGACGTGCACATCACGCTACCCAATCTGCTGCAGCTCAAAGGCATCAGCGACCGCTTCACGAAGCTGGCCATGGCCACGAAGGCAGGCAAGCAGGGAGGCTTTGGCGGTGCGGGCGGGCCACGACTGGAGTTAAGCGCGAACATGCACGGATGTCTGCGTCTGGGGCTGAACACTGATGCCATGCGCATCAACAGTCTGTGGACCGGACTGGAGAATCCGGAGTTGGATCCTGAGACGGAGGGGCCTGAGGGTATTGCAAACCATCCGAGCACGCGAATGAAAGCGATGGGCGATTCCCAAGGGCAGAGCGAGGATGGGTGGGCGACGGTGAGGTTAGACGGCAAGGATTGGGGCAAAGTGCTGAGCGTGGGAAGACTGGGCGGGCGTGTGATTGCATGTCTGTGCCACGAGCATGCCATGATCCTGTATGTCTACCTGAACAGCGACGAGCCCGGCGTGGGCGAGTCTGTGTTGACTGTGAGTACTGTCACTTTCTCCCTGCTGCTCGTATCTCTCCACAAGGCTTGCTGACACACGCGCGCAGTACTACATTTCGTCTTATAGTCAATAAGGCTGTGTGATCAGCCCTGCGGGCTGACTCGGGACGAGCGATGGGCCAGCTGCTTCTTTCTGCGCATAGACCGAGATGGATTGCTTTAGCGGCGGTGTTGGGGGCTGTTGGTGTTCTGTAGTCTTCTTCACACTCACGCGCACGACGATCGCTCTCCTCTGCAGATGTAGCATATAGCCAATCGCAGAAACGGGTGCCTTTTCCATTTCCGGCACACTCAATGCTGGCATTGCGTGCGAATGATAATCTGCAATAATAATGGCACCCTAATCGTGCGGTTCCGCCCATTCTCGTTCTCTCATCAGCAAATCATCTCGCCATCTTCACTAGCACTGCTGCTAGTCAGGAGAAGCGCACGCGCGCCAGCCTGAAGCCCGCTTTCCCTTGATTCGCCAGCTCACGGGCAGGGGCTCACGCTTAGTCTGGGGAGCCAGCAGCCAGACACAAGCAGACGGACGGAGACAGCGTGCGTGTGTATTGCTCGCCGCTGTGAAGTAGGTCTCACTTCTCGACCTTGCCGCCGACCCTACCGCCGTTCAGTCTCTTGGTCTGGGCTCATATTTTGCGACGACGAGAACATTCACCGTTGGACGATCCGCCCACCTGCCATCCTGCGCTCTTGTTGTTGCCTTTGCTGCACAACGGAGCACGCCCGACTTGATTATCTGGATACTAACACCACTCCCGCCAGCGAGGGGAGACTTGCTTTTGAAGGGTCCTGGATACTCCGCGCGCTGTGTTTGCCCTCCGCCTTTCTAGCCCAGGGGCCTACCGCAGGCGTGTCTCACACTATACTACTGCGCCCTTTCACACGCAAAGCTCTTTGTTAGTAGGGAGCAGCTTGGCGGCAAACTCTCGCTGGATGCTGCAAGCAAGAGGAGGACGTCACAGCAGCGAGGGTCCCAGGGAGGAGTCGTGAAGCGAAACGGCGTTGGACAATAGGGGAGAACGCACCTGCGAACCTGCGCCGCGCAGACAGCACACCTGAGACATCCCAGCCGCCCGCCATGTTCTCGTCCAGCGACAAGAATGCGCGGCAGACCAGCGGAGGCAAGTCTTTCTTCTCGCGCTCCAAGAAGGACAAAGCGAACAATGAACCCATGCCTGTGCCGGATACGCCCAGTTTGCCTCCCGGCTATGCCCCGAGCGTGGCCTCGAGGCACTCGCACCGCAGCTCCATGTCCATCGTCGACCCGGACGGCCAACATCAGCGACGACACGACTACCAGGACGGACAGGGCGGTTACTCGACTTCCGCCGTGATCACCAGCATACCGTACGAGTCTGCGAGTGGGAACACCCGGCAACCCGTGTACCTGGACGGATCTGAGAAGCCGGTGTCGAGATCACGCGAGCAACCCGGCAAAGGCGGCGATTTCCACCAGTATCCCACCTTCGAGCCTTCGCCCTCACATCAGAACCATGTGCCTCCGAGGCCACCGACGCATGGCAAATCTTCAACAGGAAGGAGCGTAGACTCGGACAGCATTACACTCAACGGTGGGCCATACGCGCCTTCGCGAGGCTCAAGCGATCACGGCAGCATACGGTCCAGCTCGTCAAACGACCGGAGATTCAACATGCACCCAAATGCCAGCCAGGCATCCTTTCCGGCGATCAACTTGGACAGCAACACACTACTTCCCCAACTAGCTTCTGTGCCCACAAAAGAGAAGCATCGACACGGCGATCATTTGAACACCACCAACCCGTCCGCTTTCTCGAGCCAGACATCTTTCACCCCGGACGGATTTGTACTACACCGACCAACGGACGATCGGGTGATTGAGAAGGAATTTTTGGATTTGATGCTAAAGCGTGGTTGGAAATCATTACCTGAGCAAGCGAAAAGACAAATGGAGGCATATCCTATTAGCAAGAAATGGACCCTGGTGCACCAGGACCGACTGGCAGAATGGCAGGCGGAGCAGAAGAGGCGACAGACCGTGAGGACGACGATTAATGGTACTGACAGCATGGGCGGTATCCTCGGCCGTGCGGACGAGGAAGGCAGCCCCGAATGGTTTGTGCGGAGACTTCTGGATAACAGCATTTCGCCCAAACAGCTGCAATCTTTGTCCGTGTCATTGCGCACGCAGCCGATCGCATGGGTGAAGCAGTTTGTGGAAGCTCAAGGTCAAGTCGCTTTGGCGAACTTGCTCGGCAAGATCAACAAGCGGCAACAATCTGGTCCTGCGCCTTTGGGGAGCAATGCCAACCATGAGCGCGATCTCGACCGCGAGTACGACATTGTGAAATGTCTCAAGTCCCTCATGAACAACAAATATGGCGCCGACAACGCCCTGCAGCATGATAAAATCATCATGGCCCTGGCCGCATCTCTCATCTCGCCCAGGCTGAACACAAGGAAACTGGTGTCGGAAGTATTGACCTTCCTGTGCCATTGGGCGGAGGGCCAAGGCCACCTCAAGGTTCTGCAAGCTCTGGACTACTTGAAAGCGCAGCAAGGCGAGAACGGCCGATTCGACGCGTGGATGCGAATCGTCGAGGTCACGGTCGACGGCCGTGGCAAGATGGGTTCTCTGGTCGGCGCATCAGACGAAGTCCGCTCGGGCGGTATTGGGATGGAGAACCTCCTCATGGAGTACGCGGTCGCTTCGCTCTTCTTGATCAACATGGTCGTGGACGCTCCGGAGAAGGACTTGCAGTTGAGATGCCACATTCGTGCGCAATTCGTTGGCTGCGGCCTCAAGCGCATTTTGCACAAGATGGAGGACTTCCAGTACGAGATCATCGACAAGCAAATCGAGCGGTACAGAGCGAACGAGGCGATCGATTATGAGGACATGCTTGAGCATGAGGGCAGTTCTATGGTCGATTCGGTCGAGGGCGAGGGCAAGGATTTGAATGATCCAGCGCAGATTGTTGAAGTCATTCAGCAGAAGGTTGGTGGTACGAGAGCGGGAGATTACTTCTTGTCAGCTCTCCAGCATCTGCTTCTAATCCGTGAGAATGCGGGTGACGACCGTCTTCGTATGTTCCAGCTTGTCGACAGCATGCTGTCGTATGTGGCTATGGACAGGCGGCTGCCCGACATGGACCTCAAGCAGTCGTTGAACTTCACCGTACAGAGCTTGATGGACAAGTTGTACACAGACGGTGAGGCTAGGCAAGCTCGTGAGGAAGCGCACGAGGCTCGTCTCGTCGCCGATGCTGCTGTCGCCGAAAGGGACGAGATGAAATCCCAGGTGGAACTTGGAGCTGATGGTCTCGTCGGCAAGCTTCAAAAGCAACTAGAAGAGCAAGCTGCGGTCATCGATCTTCAAAGCAGACAGACAGATGCTTTCAAGGCAGAGCTGTCAGAGCTGCAGCGTGTGCGCGCCATCGAGTTGCAAAGGAACGAGCTGGAGACGAGAGAGTTGTACCTCATGCTGCGCGACGCTCAGGACATTGCGGCTTCCCACGCAAAGAACGCTGGGAAGAACGGCGAGCCTGCCGATGCTGCGCGCATGGCTGGTATCATGGACAGAGAAAAGCTTATGGATCGTCTTGAGATGCAACTTGAGAGGGCCAAGACGCAGGCGAAGCTTGAGGGTAAGGTCTGGCAACAGGTCAACCCCTCCGACAAACTTCGCGAGTTGCGTGAGAAGATGGAGGGCGATGCTGGCGCCATCGCGCCTGATGCACTGCCGGAGCACATGCAGTATCTGGGCACCGCGCCTCGGTCAAAGAGTGCGATTCACCGGAAGCCTGTCGGTGGTCAACGTTCGAGCAAGGGCGAGGAGGAAGACTTTGATCTTGACGACGAAGGTACGGTCATCGAGAAGCCGAGAATTGTGGAGTACAAGAAGCCCAAGGTTCCCTCGGCGGTCGCGGGTGGCATGCTCTCGGAGCTTAAGAGCAAGACAGAGCGTATTGATGGCTCAGACGACGAGGGAGACGGTATCACTACTGGGCCCAGTCACCCGAGCCTGGAGAGCCAAAGCCCAAAGACACCCGAGGATCCCGAGCATCCCAAAGACAAATTCGATGGAGCACCGCCGCCTCCGCCGCCTCCAATGCCTGGTTTCGATGGAGGCCCTCCTCCCCCACCTCCACCTATGCCTGGCTTTTCCGATGGTGCACCTCCACCCCCTCCACCGCCCCCAATGCCTGGTTTTGGTGGCCCACCTCCTCCTCCACCTCCTCCTCCAATGCCTGGCTTTGGAGGACCGCCTCCACCTCCGCCCCCACCTCCAGGTCCTGGAGGTTTCGCTGGTGGCCCACCTCCTCCTCCGCCTGGAGCACCGCCTCTTCCAGGCGCGAAGAAGGGCGGCTGGCTGCCCTCGCCTATCTACAACCCCAACACGACTGTTGGCCTTGGAGCGCCCCGACCTAAGAAGAAGCTCAAGGCCCTGCACTGGGAGAAGATTGATTCGCCAGAAATTACGCTGTGGGCAACGCACACGCCTACGTCCGAGATGAAGGAGGAGAAGTATCAGGAACTCTCCAAGAAGGGTATTCTCGATGAGATTGAGAAGCTCTTCATGGCGAAGGAGATCAAGCAGATTGGCAAGGGAGCTGGCAAGGTCAAGAGCGACAAGAAGCAAATCATCAATCGCGACCTCATGCACACGATGCAAATCTCGCTCTCGAAGTTCTCAACGCTCGACGCGCAGGAGATCGTTCGCTCGATCATTCACTGCGACAAGGACATCCTCGACAACGGCAATGTCATGGACTTCCTCCAGCTGGAACACCTTTGCACCATTCCTGACAACGTCGCCAAGCAAATGGCGCCATACTCCAAGGACTGGACCGGCCCTGATGCGATGAAGACGGAGCGCGAGGCCGATCCTAACGAGCTTACCCGCGAAGATCAGATCTATCTTTACACGGCTTACGAGCTGCATCATTACTGGAAGGCCCGTATGCGTGCTCTCTCACTGACGCGCACGTTTGAGCCGGAGTATGACGAGATCGCTGGCAAACTGAAGCACGTCGTCAATGTTTCCGAGTCTCTGCGCGACTCTGTCAAGCTCATGCCTGTCTTTGGTCTAATTTTGGATATCGGTAACTACATGAACGACACGAACAAGCAGGCCGTTGGTTTCAAGCTTTCCTCTCTGGCTCGCCTGGGAATGGTCAAGGACACCAACAATGAGTCTACTCTTATGGATTACGTGGAGCGTGTTGTCCGCAAGCAATACCCGCAATACGAAGGCTTCACCGACGACATTGCCGGCGTCCTTACCACCCAGAAAATGAATATCGAGCAGCTCCAAACGGACGCCAAGAAATACATCGACAATATCAACAACGTCCAATCTTCTCTGGACGCCGGCAATCTGAGCGACTCGAAGAAATTCCACCCCGAAGACCGCGTCAGCCAGGTCGTGCAGCGCAGCATGAAGGAAGCCCGCCGCAAAGCCGAGCAAATGCAGCTGTACCTCGACGAGATGAACCGCGTATTCGACGACATCCTCACGTTCTTCGGCGACGACAACAAGGACGACAGCGCGCGCCGGGACTTCTTCACCAAGCTGGCCAACTTCGTCAACGAGTACAAGAAGTCGCACGAGAAGAACATGATCCTGGAAGAGACCTGGCGTCGCAACGAGGCCAACATGCGCCGCAAGCAACTCAACACGCAAGCGGCCAATGCCAATACCGCCGGCGATCCGCCGCTCAGCCCGAGTCCCAGCACGGGCGCCATGGACACGCTGCTCGAGAAGCTGCGTGCCGCTGCGCCGCAGACTAGAGACACAAGAGATCGCCGCCGCAGGGCAAGGCTGAAGGACCGCCACCAAGTGCGCGTTGCCTCCGGACAGGAAATCCCAGAGACTGGAGAAAACATCTCAGACACCGGACTCCTCTCACCAGCCACCGAAGGTGGAGACTCAGAGACCGCAAGCGACACCGGCGCCGCGGCAGAGAAGTCTACGGACCAAGACGGCGCCGCCCCAGCAAACTCCGCGGCCGGGGGTGAAGACGTCGCAGACCGCGCCGCCAGTCTCCTGCAAGGTTTGCGAGGCGACGAGGTCGGCGACGGCGGCGTGGGAAGCGTCGGCCGAGACGACAGCTTGCGCGTGCGAAGACGAAGGGAAAGCGCAGACGAGGAACGACAGCGTCGACGAGCCGCGCGACGGCGCGCGGGGAATTCGAGCGTCGACGCTTCCGCTGCGGGTTCTGCACCTACCATCGCGGAAGAAAAAGAAGGCGACGGCGACGTCGTTGAATCGACCGAGGTCCCTCCTCCCTCAGAAGAAAGGCCAGCTTCCTCCGACGACGCTGTGCCGCAAGAAGTCGAACGCCGACCGAGCACGAGTGACGGGCAGAAACTTCCCACGCCCACCACGGTTATAGTGCCGCCTAGTCCAACTCCGAGTGAGAAGAAACGATCGCTTACAAATGAGGAAGGAGAGGCTGAGGGATAGATTTCCTCCTCCACTGCTTTGCTCTTCGCTGGGCCTGTGTGAAACGATCGTCATTGATTTTTGTAAGAGGGGCACATGGGGCAGCGCATCATTCTTTTTTCTCTCTCCTTTCCTTTCTTCTTTTTCTTGCTACTCGAACTTCGACATCGATCTCCTTGTCTTGTCTTGTCTTGGGATACAAATTTTCCTTCACCTGTCGCGGGAAAAGCGTTGCAAGCGGCCAGGCGTACTCTTTCCTTACTTTTTCTCTCCAGACAACCCTTTTCGTCTGTTCTCTAGACAACCCCTTTTTCCTCTTGTCTGACACAATTCCCGACCTTTACTTTACTTTACTTTACTTATAGCTACTGAGCATCTTTTTTAAAGTCTAAATTTTACTTCTTCTTTCTTCATCTCTTCCCTTTTTGGTTTGAGGGTTAGTATGAACGCATATACACGCTTTTGAATCTCTCCCCTCTTTTTTTTTTTTTTTTTTTTTTTTTTTTTTTTTTTTAAATGACGTGATTTTTCTTGCATTGGAGGCGTTGGGTAGTTGGTTAGTTCTATCGCCTTTCAGCTAGATAGATAGATGGAGGTAGAGCGAGGGAGGGAGAGGACAAATCAAGGCGAGAGTTTGAGCTTTGGTTCGGGCAAGGCGGTGATTTTTGACGAGGCTGAGGTGAGCGCTTGGTCTTGTGTTGGGCTCTGCTTTTGATGGGTTGATTCTTACCGCACGTAATGTATGTGAGGGGAATGAATTATTTGATTCTTCGAGCTTGAGATGGAGACTGAGTGTTCTACGCAAATGCGGTTTCACATGTGATTACCTTAGTGAGCTCGATACCGTAGATGGAACTTGTGATGCTTGATCTGTTTTGATCTGACCTGATTGGTGACGATTTGAAACTCTGGCTTTGACCACTTGTCGACCTGAGAACACAAGTTCTGGGACGTGAATCAAAGAATGGAATGCGATGCGTATTGTGTTGGTTTCTTTCCATGAGTTGAATCGAAGAGGTCGGTCATTCTTATGTTTGCTTCGTCCATCATCCATCGCCCTTCATCCTTCATCGGAAGTCTGTCAATCTTCTGTCTTCTCAGTCGATATTTGACTGACGACCTCAACATATGAGCATTGCATGTGAGCTATCTAAGGCCCGACCATACTGCAAGCGTCACGTATCACTTCATGATGACTTCCAATGAACAGAGACAATTTTAGAAATCATTCAAGGGGTAAACAATGAAGCATATCAACATATGCTTACGCAGACAATTTCTTTCACCTCCCTTTCGTCATCTCAAACAATGCACTTTCTTCGAAGCTCTCGAGGTCAGACAAACTGCGTCAGACAGCCCTTCATTCGAACAAAGGGGACAAAGAGGGATTGTTCCAAGCTGAGTTCTTTTGGAGTGAGGCAACTTAATATGTCTTTAATGCTTGATTTCACTTGTGACTCGCAGAAGCTTTGAATACGGAATAACGAAACCGTTGACGAATGACGAATAACCAATTGAACTTACCTAAAATGGGATCTGGAATCCCGAAGAAGGATAACATGCGTTCACCTTTGGAGGACAAGCTTACGGCAGAGGTGAAGCATCCAAGACAGAACGATGAGGCACAGGTGCCCGCGACCTCAGTCCAGTCTGATGGCTCCGTCGCTCGTCGCCGCAAGCCTAAGCATTCAAGGAAACGACTGAGTCGGATGATACCCGTCGTAGCATCCCCGCAGCCTCACTCATCATCATCATCAATCACAACAGGCAGTGAGTCCTCAACCAACCGCGCATCCACATCCTCAGCATCAACCGACCAAAACGTCAAACCCACCTCGACCACCTCAACCCCTCCAGTCTCAATCTCAATCTACTCCGGCCCCCACCTCGCCTCCCCCTGCATCCCCAACGCCCTCCTCCACGTCCTCTCACCCTGCGGCCACCGCGTGCTAACCCGCACCCCGGAACCCTGCGGCTCCAACTGCGCCGGCAACGACGAATGGATCTTCGCCAACGCCAAGACGGACACGAGATTCGCCTGCGCGGTCTGCATCTCGACGTACGTGCGCGAGCACTACCAGGAGAAGAAAGCGCTTTTCGTGCCGAGTCTGGACGCTCTGGAGAGGGCTTTGGGCGGGTTTGAGCAGGGCTGGAAGGAGAAGAGGCTTGAGCGCATGGAGAGGGTTTGGAGGAATGATATGGAGGAAGAGAAGAGGGCGCTGAAGGAGACGGGGAGGAGGTGTGAGGGGATTAAGGCGGAGCCTGAGGAGGAGGGTGAGGAGGTTTTCGTGAAGAAGGTGGCTAAGGCCAAAACGATGAAGATCCCTGGTAAGTTGGTGGCTTCGACTGGTCTTCCTGTCCTCAAGGAGGTCAAGACGGACCGATTGAAGAATCCTGCGCCGAAGAGTATGGCGATGAAGAGAAGCCAGCTGCCAGCCCCTTCGTCGAAGTCATCATCATCATCATCGTGGAGCCAGAGTTGCAAGCCGATCGAGGAGAAGAAGACTGTGGAAGGTGGGAGAGGGAAACAGATGGGCTCTAGATTGCCTGTGGGTCCGAAGAAGTCGAGTAAGAAATGAATTGATTAGGAGGTCTCGAGGTCTTACGGAGGTAGGGGAATCGATTAGACGATAATCGACTATTTTCGATGAAAGACATTTTTCTCCCACGATTCTGGATGTTATGACGTGCTAGATGACCAGCCCTGTAAAGATCGCGTACCCTCACAGAAAGGGCGCGAAAGGAATCGATAGATATGACTCTGTTTCAATTTCAATGATTAGCTACGTCAGATGTGTCCGTTATTGAGGGGCAGTGGTTCTTTCTGATGCAGTTTTTCCTTTGATGATGGCCAAGGTGGGGTTGATGGATGCGCCTTGATTGGGCGTGAGGTCAATCTTGAGGTGTTGACGTTATTCTGACGCTGAAGTGAAGTCGACGTTCACTCGGAGAATTTATCTATTCAAGTAATGGCCACACGACACATCCCACCTCTGCTCTTGTGCACATTCACATTCAAACAACTTTATTCTTAACGACTCTTCCTTAACGAATTGAATGCTTTAATAAATCAACCAACCACACCTTCGATACAACAACAAATATGTCTTCCACCAACAACAACGTCGAAGCCGTCGCCAACCAGATGCCCACCGGTGGCTCTGGCGAGTTCAACCCCAAGCCCGCTGGTGTTGGCCGTGAGAACCACGATGGCGTAAGTTCACCTAACCAAAAGCTCCTCTCAATCGAACCGCCCATCTAACAACCCATCCAGCACAAGCCCGGTGTCCTGACTGGCAACGACGCCGTCCCTGAATTCCACGCGAAGACCATGCCCCCCGGCAGCGCCCCCGCCTCCGCCACCTACACCTCCAACACGCAAGAAACACCCGCCCAGGCATCTTACAACAAGACCCCCGCCTCCGCCACCCTCGGTGGCACCGACTCTTCTCAAGTGAACGCCGGCCTCGGCAAGCCGATCCAAGGCCAGACGAGCAACGAGCTGCACCACGACGGCCAGGCCGGCCGCAAGAACCCCGGCATGGGCGGCGCTGAGGGCGTTGGCGGATCCGCTTCCCAGACCACCATTGACCCTCACGCGCCCGAGGCTGCCGGCCAGCGTGCGCTCGGCAAGGACGAGGCGGTCATCGGCCGTGGCAATGTTGGCGGTCCCGCTGCTGAGGACAGACTCAATGAGCCTGCGGAGACTGTTGCGCAGGAGAACAAGCTTCCTAGGAACTAGGTTATTTCCTTTCCTTGTTTGACGGATGTTTGGAATAAACGCTAGAGCGGTTTACGAGTTACGATGAGTGTAATGCAAGTCGGACTTTTTCTTTTGTTCGCATTGGGTTGGGAGTAAGGGAAGATCTTACCCCCTCAAATAGAAATATTTCGAAAATATGAAACCGAAGCCCGTAAAGGAGCTTTGTTTCACGACCCAAAACCAATGCTCCATTTTCATCCTCTTCTTCCTGAATTGTTCATTGTCGCTGAAATCGCGTCGTCTGTCGTCTTACTTTTGCTCCTTGGCTAGACAATCGGTTGCGGCTTTTCGTGTGGAAAGCAGAGCGGGACTGTTTCTACCTTCGCGTTGATTTAAGAGCAAGAAACTTACCGTGAGTCGAGAAAAGAAGAAAAATCCGGAAAGGAGCTTCATTTCGTATCCCTCAGATATTCGTTCTCACCCTTTTGTTTCTTCATGTTTTCGAGGTTGCCATTGGGTCAAGATAAGGGGGAAATCTTACCTGGATAGAATGTACTTTTACACAAACAAAGCCTATACCGGGGCTTGGTTCCACCAACCCAAGCACATTACACGTCTTCTCTTTCAATTACTCCTCGTCGCTGAACCCTCCCCATTCGTCTTCCTCCTCGTCCTCGCCACCCTCGGCCTCGACAACAACCTCATTCCCCATCGCACATCCCTCCTGCCTCACAAACCCCGCCACGAAAAACCCCATCGTCCCATCCTCCGTACTCTTATCACACCTCAAACAAGCCTCCGCCACCTCCCCTTCATCAATCCCCTGCCCACCCTCACCATTCCTCGACCCCGCCCTCACAGCCCCAACCTCCCCTCTTACCCCCCACCTCCTCATCCCATCAACCTGCTCACTCCTCCTCATGACTCTCCAACCCGCCTCACGAGCCGTATCAGAAAGCAGAGCGCGGACCACGACGCCCTCGTTCTCTTCTCCGTGAATCGAGCAAGTCGAGTAGGTGATTTTCCGCGCGGACGGGAACGTCATGGCGTGCAGGAGGAGGCGCAGTTGGAAGTCCGAGAGAGCTATGAGGCGTTCTGCCAGTTCGAGGCTGTCGGTGGGGGTGGAGTCTGGGGCTTCTTCTTCGGCTATGTTTTCAGCGTCGTCGTCGTTCGAGTCATTGATGGATGGCTTGGGAGGCGGTGCTGGCGCAGCCTTTTCGTTCCGTTTCCGTTTCCGACTATTCTTCCCCGTCGGCGCATCTGGTGTGGCGGCACTGCTGCTAGGCAAATGAACGACCACACCACCCTCATCTCTCCCCACAATCCCACTCCCCGAACAGCTCGGATCGAGAACCAATCCCGTAACTCCCTCGAACTCCCTCGAAGTCGGCACAAGCTTGAGAAAATTCTGCTCCGCTTTCACAGTAACAATCCCCTCCGGATCAGCCAGCTTCGTCATCTTCGCCAGCGTCTTGGAGCGGAACGCGTCTTTCTCACAGGCGATCATGCGCGCTTCTCCCTCGGCGCCTCGCTGCGCGCGCAGGAGAGCTGCAAGGTGGGTCGTTTTGTTGCCCGGCGCGGCGCAGGCGTCGATGAGCGTGCCGTCTTCGCGCGACGGGTTGAGGAGGTAGGCGGGGAAGCAGGACGCCTTGTCCTGGAAAATCAACTTGCCTTCGCGGTAGGGTTTGCTTGCGGTGAAGTTTACGGAGGGAGAGACGGCGACGAGGTCGGGGATGTGTTCGTCGACGTAGAGGGCTTTGGAGATCCGGTTTGAGACTCCTTTGACGGAATCGACGCGCTCCAGGTCGGAGAAGGTGGTGCTCAGTTGCTCTGCGAGCGTGGTACGCAGGGTATTGATGCGGATCCAGCGCGGGTGGGCGTATTGCGGTGAGCCGTCTTGATCGTTGCTGTGGGCGGCTTGGTTGACGTGTGCGCGCAGCAGGTCCAGTGTGGCGAAACCTCTGCGCAGGCGCGTTTTGGTCAGTTCGGCGGACAGGCGGGCTTTATGCCGAGAAACAGTAGCGTTGAGGCCGTGTTTGGCGGGCAGGGCGATGCCTTTTTTCGAAAGGAGGAGGTCGTGCGTTAGCACGAGCGCGAGGGTTGGTGAGAGCTGTGGGATGTCAGATCAAGATCTCTCGGCCCATTGAGAACAGTACAACCAAAACATACCTGCCTCTCAAGTTTCAGCACTCCACTCCTCTCCACCACCTCTGCCAAAACCTCACTCCATTTCGCCGCCTCGCTCGTCAGCGCGAAAAGAGTTTTGCCGTCGCTCTTCCACCCTTTCTTTCCGAACACTTCTGCTTTTAATGATGTGCGACCTTTGTTGACCGTGTCTAGGATGCCGGCCGCTTCGTGGTAGAGCGACATGGTTTGGCGTGTGGGGATGTTTCGATTTTCTATATTTTTTGATTTTTTGATTTTTTGATTTTTTTTTTTTATGGGCGTTGGAGTCGAACAAAGTCGTTGAAGTTCGAGATGTGAAGAGGATTTATTAGGGTTGGAGGGTTAGGGTTGAGGTCCTGGGTGGTGCTGCTGACGCTCCTGCTTTTGGAGAGTATCGACTTCGGCTTACTATGGCTAGACATATACAAAATGTTTTCGCATGATGCAAGACGACAATTCGGGACCTTTCTTGTGCTTTTCTCAAAATATCGTATATGAGTCGGATGAATTACAACGAAACAATGCCAGTTGCAAAAACCTCTCCCAGTGACCTGGCATACTACTCATAGTCCCCTTCGCATCCACTCAAGCACAGCAAGAAAAACCACAACTCTCCTCTCGACCTCACCCAACCGCCCGAATCAGACCCTTTCCCCCTCCCCCTACCCCTCCCTCACCCGCACCCTCATCACCATCCCATCAACAGGCACACTCGTAACCGCCTGCCCATTCCACACCTCCGCCTCCCCATCCCTCCCGTGCAGACCAACTTTCTCAAACTCCAACCCCCTCGCCACCGCGCTAAGAACCACCACACCCTCCAGCACCGCCAATTCCTGCCCGATACAATTCCTCGGCCCGCGCTCGAAAGGCCTCCACGCCCCCGCCGGAATGCCAGCCATGTATTCTTCATCCAGCCAGCGCTCTGGTGTGAAAGAGTGCGCGTCGGCGCCCCAGATCGCAGGGTTGCGGTGCATGAGGTGCTGGGCGGGATAGATTCGCAGACCGGCTATGGGCGTGGCGCCGGAGGGGAGGGGGAGGGTTAGGGTGGAGTTTGCGGGGATGAGGCGGACGGTGCCGGCGGGTGGGTGCAGGCGGAGGGTTTCTTTGATGAAGGCGCGGGTGTAGGGGAGGTGGGAGGTGAGGAGGGATTCCGGTGATGTTTGGGAGGAGGAGAGGACTTGCAGGGCGGAGAAAGGGTCGGTGTCGCCGAAGACGCTGTCGTGCTCGGAGCGCAGCCGGGCGAGAGCCTCTGCGTGGCCGGGCGAGTGGGCGGCTTTGCTCATTTCGTAGCAGAGCCATTGGATGAGCGTGGCGGTGGTGTCTTGGCCGGCGAAGAGGAAACTCTTGACCTGGTCGACGCAGCTGCTGACCAGGGAGGGGGTGGGGGAAATGCCGGCGACGGCGAGCTGGGTGATGCAACGGGAATTCTCTTTGCTGGTGGCGTCGTCGTCGTTCGATCGAATGCGTTCCTTGACGATGGCGGTGAGTTTATGGCGGAGCCACCACTCGTAGAAAGCGGCTTTGAGCGGTCGCACGGGGTCGATCATGTGCCAACCGACTCCTTGGCCGACGGCGTAGCAGAGCGAGCTCAGGCGGCGGTTGGCAGTGAGGAGTCCGAGGGGTGATTTCTCGCCTTTGCCCTCGGGCGTGGTTTGCGCGTCTAGGTTCTTCGCGATGACCACTTCGGTGATGATGTCTTGGGTGAGGTCTCGTGCGTACTCTTGCATCTCAAACACCGTCTTCTCCGCCGCGGCCTCCTTCAGACGTTGCACGAATATCTCCGTCTTGGAGACGACACAGCCAGAAAGCGAGTGGATGTACTTAGGCTGGAAACCAGGATTGAAGCGCTTGCGCAACGCTTTCCACGCCTCGCCCTCCTGCGTGATCATCGAGTCGGCGCCTATCAGCGGCTTCAGCGCGCCGTACGTATCGCTCTTCGGCATCGAGTACTTGAAATTCTCGGACGGGTTGACGAAAGCTTCAATGTACTGCGGCTCGGCTACGATCAGGAAGGCGCCTGCGACGGGCGCGAGGTCGACCAGGTAGCAGCCAGGCTCGCCCAGTTCGTGCCATATCTCCTCGAATCCGTAGTCCGGGTGGCGGTTCAGAGATGGTTTCAGCCGCTCCCCGGCGTTGACGAGATTTCCCCAAATCGGGTGTCTGG
Organism: Cladosporium sp. IMV 00045; assembly: GCA_001931905.2. Classification (NCBI taxonomy): domain Eukaryota; kingdom Fungi; phylum Ascomycota; class Dothideomycetes; order Cladosporiales; family Cladosporiaceae; genus Cladosporium; species Cladosporium sp. IMV 00045. Next base: position 77,273 of record MSJI02000885.1, on the reverse strand, counting down.
GGAGGGAGGGGAAGTCCTTATAGCTGGTGCGGACAATGTACGCGTCGTACGCCCATTGATAGAACCTGTGCAGCGCGTACAAAGCGATACACCCGAGGAGGATCCTTCGAGCGGCGGAAAGCTCCGATTGCCATTCATGTTGTGCCCAAGACTCCATGACGCTGTGAGTTGTGGTGGGTCATTGTAGGAAGACAAAGTGGCAGAGACGCAGCGTTGCGTGAAGGATCGTTGGTGCGTACAGTACTGCGCCAAGTTGCGTTCTCTAAAGAGGAAGGTCGTCGTCCGAAGCCTGTACTGAAGTCTCGTACAGTATATGACGTTACACAAATTTATATGAGTGACACTACATACATGTACATGCATGTATCTTGTATATTGCAAGACACTCGAAGAGGTTCATGTAAGCGACAGTGTGCTGGTCTGCACTCTCCGCCTTCGGAAAAAGTCAATAGGCTAACAAGGTTGGGTTAAAAAAACCAACCCGGTAATGGAGTACAGGAGCGCGTCCACGCGTCCGTTTCGCAAGGTGGAAGTCGAGCCCAGACGATAATCGACAAGATGCAACGTCGGAAATCAGTAGTCAAAAAGCATCAAAATCATCATCGTTTCTATTCTTCTTTCCTGTAGTCTCTCTCTCTATAGTCCAAAAAATCTTTCCGGACGCTGGGGTATATGCTTTTTCTCTTAAATCAAAAGACCTCTCTCGCAATGCCAAACGCTCAGCGCTCGCAACAAAACGCAAAAATATCATCATCGTCATCATAACCAAACCCAAACCATGCTTCTACTCCCTACTCTCTACTATCCCAATAAAAGTCCAACCCATCCCTCTCCTCGACCCTCGAAATCGCCGTGCGCAAATCACTCCCCATGCCCTCTGGCCCACTTCCGAGGACCTGAATATATCCTCCGCGCTTGTTCGCGCGCTCCATGAAAGAGTCCACGACGGAAGGAAGGGTGGGGTGATGGCTTCCCAAAAGCTGGACTTCGAAGCGGTCCTGGTCGATGGCCAGGAGGTCTTGTAGGGTGGCGCGGTTGGATTCCTCCGAGTCGGAGGAGGCGGAGGAGACGTTTGCGGTGGCGCCGGGGCCTTTCTCGGGGTCCGAGGAGGGAGATTTGAGCTGGGATTGCCGCTTGCTGGGCCGGTTGCAGCAGATGGGGATGTGAGGTTGGTCTTCGCGAGTGACGAAAATTTTGATGCGGAGGCCCGGGTTGGTCGGGAGGAGTTCTTTCAGTTCGTCGAATTCGCGGTTCAGCCAGAGGAGGTCGGAGGCGCGGCGGATGATCCAGACGAAGTCGACGGTGGCTTGAGGGACGATCATTTGGCGAAGAGAGGCGAGCGCGATTGGGAGGGTGAAGGTGACTCCGGTGCCGCCGGCGACGGTGAGGATGTTGTCTGTGGTGTGGCCGGGGAATCCGTGGCCGTAGGGACCTGTGATGATCACGGGGACGTCGCTCTGGCCGGCGAGGGCGGCGACTTGTGCTGTCTGGCCCTTGCGAGCGCGGAGGAGATAGGTGTGGTGCTGGACTTTGCTGGCCAATTCCGGGTAGGAAGAGACGGTGAATGGGTGAGACTGCCAGATGCTCAGGCTGGGGAAGCAGAGGTAGAAGTGCTGGCCAGGCTCCCAAGCGGGCTGCTCAAAGTCGAAGTCCAAGCGAACGACAACATCATCGCCCTCGCCAATCACCTGAATGTCTGCCATGGCACGACGGAAGCCAATACCACCCTTCTTGCCGCCGAAGTGGAGGTAAAGAGTCCTGAAAGCTCGTGCACCTTGATCGATGGCGATGAGGATGATGCTCGCCACCATCCAACACCAAAGCTTGTCCCAATGGCCCCAGCAAGCACCAATGTAGAGAACCGCAGCGATTGAGTGCGTGATCTTGAAGAACTCGTATCCGGTAAAACGGATGACAGGCTTCAAGCTGAACACCGTGAGGAAGAAGATGAAGAAGACAGCGACGCAGCCAAAGATCGCGTACATGTTCTGGAGAAACGTGACGTAGACGTAGGGGAAGGGCTTGTAGAAGTGCGCCTCGACGACCGTCCAGCCGATGGTGTGAGCCAGGGCCTGGATGAAAATGATGCGGCCGCACCATCTGTGGAGGAAGTTGAAGTGCTGGTACGGAATGCCAGTCAAGATGGTCAAGATGCTCTCACGGCTGGCGAGCAGGACCGTGAATGGAGTGAGGGCGTAAGACAGGATGCCGACACGGTTCGACCACCATCCCAATGGCGTGCGAGTCTTCATAGTAGAAGGGTCCTCGGGAACCCAGACTTTGTAGATGACGCCGACGAAGCTTCAAGATTGTCAGCATCGAAAGAGTAAGCAGAATGATTCAGGTCCAGATCGACTTACGAGAAAATCGTCAAATACCCCAAGATAATCGCAAAAATCGCAACCTGCAACCTCGTCGTGCGGCCAAAAACCGCCCTAAACGGCGCATCCTTCAGCAACCACCTCCTCCTCGCCCTGCCAGCAGCATCGCAGATCCCATCGACCACACCACCGACCTTCTGACTGGGCCCGCCCATGCGCCAGCCACGAATCGTGACCCAAAGAATGGCAATACCCAGCAGCACCCCCCACATGATGAAGGAGTGCTTCATGCTGACGTCGTGCTGCTGGTAGACGCCGTCGAGGTACTCGCAGGTGTCCAGGTCCTGCTCGCAGGGGAGGACTTCGCCGCCGTAGCCCCAGTGGTAGTCGATCCAGCCGCCTTCGGGCACCTCGGCATGGCTGTGTCTCGCTTCGAGGTGGGCCATGGTTGTATGTGTGTGAGAGAGAGAGAGGGAATTGGGCCAGCCAATCGAAATGATAGTCCGTAATGTGTAACCTGGGTAAGAGTGGAAGGAAGGAACAGAAATCACACGCAGTGGCGGAGGGCGGGAGAGTACATGTAGTCGCTCGCGTCGATAAGGACAGACAGGGCCGCAAAGGACTTGATGAGAAAGTTAGGGATGAAAGACGAAAGAGAAAGACAAGCGACGCCAAGTGCGATTGAGCAAGTTATGGCAGATGGCGCAGGTGTCCAGAAGGCGAAAGTAGAAGTAGCAAATGCATTGTTTCCCGCCTAGACTTCTTGGGCCTGAGGTGGTTAAGTAAGTCGAGAGTCCTTCGCGAGGCTCAAACCACCTCAGTCTCCACGGGCGGCGCATGGGTTCTGGCGGAAAATGTGGGGACGAGTGAGCAAGTTAACAAGCACGAGGGCCACAAATCTGCTGCCATCTCTGACCTTGCCTCTACTTCGAACCTATATCATTCAACCGAACTGGTTTATATCATAATATTGTAAGCTAGAGAATGGAAGCTATTGCTTTCTCTTTTGTGTATCATATCTTTCTCGAATGATAATCCATGACATAGTCTAGATGTATCGATATCAAAAGTGATTCCCTGGGAAAGTGGCCGCAAACTCCCGTCCACCTGCGTACCTAGTAAACTTGCTCAATTTAATCGGCAGCTAGAAGTTCGGCGCGCGCCCATCCGAACCCTCGCCGTTCGAAAGCAGATCCACCAGAAGAAGCCCGGTCTCGTCTCGTCTAAAACAAATTCCCAGCTTGAGCCGTGCCGAATGGGTGCTCGAGCGCCTTGCAAAAAGCGAGGCTTGTGTCATTCTCGGTGAGGAAAGTTGATCTGGGTGAAACGGTTCGGCGTCGCGTGGCATCCTTGTCTCTTCCTCGTTTAACTCGCCTGTCCACGTTCGACTTTGATGAAGAAAACAACCAAACGGCGATTGCACATCCCTCCCATGTCGATTGATTGATGAATTGTCTCGCCCTACCGCCCTCGCTAAGCGCCTTGCTCACATCAAATTAATTATCCAAAACGTAATTCGTTCAACACCTCATGTCATCTCATCAAAATCACAACTACCTCACTCTTCCCCCTCACTACTACTCTCAGCAGCGTCCTGCGTCTGCCTCTTCTCCAGAATCTCTCGCCAATCGCGCGCAAACTCCCTTAACCCCTCGCCGCTGGCCCCGGCGTCCACCACGTCCTTGGGCATCTTGTGCGCGCTGTACTGCGGCGTGCTGAAGCTGTAGGCTTCCGGGTCGCTCTTCCTGACGAGTCGGAACTCGGGTTTCCAGATTTCTTCATCAACGTCAGACTCGCTGTCGGTCTCGTCGGCCTCGGCGCTCCGTTGAGGTGCTTCCGTGTTGCTCTCCGCGCTGCTCTTGACGTCTCGTGCATCCTCCCTTTCGTCTCCGTTCGCCTCGTCGTTAGCCTTGCCGAATCGGATGGGTATGCGCACAGTCTGCTCCTCCCCTTCGTCCAAGCCCCGCTCCGGCGGCTCATCCATAGTCAAAAGCTCCAACCAGCTAAAAAGCAACGGATCCGTCCTCGGCGCCCACGGATTGACGTCCACGAGCCAAACCCGCTCATACGGCGTGGGCACGTAGACATCAAACGCGAAATTCCCATCCGGAAACGTGTCCCTCAAGCGCACGTCGAAAAACTCCTGGATTTTGCTCTGCAGCCGGTCGCGCAGCTCGAACAGGAAATCGAAATGGTTCAGGTCCCGCTGACAAATCCCGATCAGCTTGCGGTTGCGCACGAAGCAGCGGAATTCCACGGAGGGGTTCATTTCGAACGCTTTGCGCAGGACGAGGTGGTAGGGTATGGTGTCGTCCGTGAGTGCTGCTGCCTCTGCGTTCTCACCGGGCACTGTGTCGTCGAAGGCGTGCTCCAAATCGTGCGTCACGAAATCGCTGCTTTTGAGAAGTAAATACACATCATTCGGCGTGCGGCAGTCCATGCTGTTGGCGTTCATCCACGTCGCGTCTTTGGGCGACGACCAGTTCAGTTTCGGCATCACGCGCCCTCCCAGCGTTGCTATGGTCTCTTGCACAGATTTGTGAATGTCCCTCCACCCTGCTGCCACGTCTTCTTGCTGCTCTTCTTCCTCGTCGTGGCCGTTCTCCCGCGCTTCCGAGGACGAGAACACCCCGCTGTCGTCGGACCACTCTGGCTCCGCGCCGGCTTCGTCGTCGTCGTCGTCGTCGTCGGGGAGGATGATGCCGTCGGCGCGCAGGTAGTCGAGGAAAGGGCGAGAGAGGGGTATGAGGCGTGCTTTTGGCGTGATTGTGCGGTATCTAGGAGCGCGGGTTTGTTAGCTCTGTCAAAGTTGTCTTGCATGTTCGGACACGACGTACTTGGGATGCCACGAGTGGTACGAGCAATTCATAATATGCGCCTTAGTGACTGGAGGGAAAGGCAGCTCGGCGGGCACATTGTCATTCTCGTTCTCGGTAATGTCGGACGATGCGTCGTCTTCGATTATGGCTGGCATGGTGTGCTTATGTGGATACGACCGCGCGTAGATATCGAGAGAAGTATGGAATGCGAATGTCGTGGAAATGTGAGTAGAAAATTGTTGTTTCTGAATGACTGGTTTCGATGTCTCCTCGTCATAGCACCGTCTCTGCCTCGGCGGGGGATTTTTCTGGGAACTTTTGCTTGCCGGCGATAAGATAAGGGTAAGCCCCGCGATGGGTTGACGCCCGAGAGGGATGAGATGGCTTCGATCGTCAAGCAACAACCTCACTAAATAATCCAGTACCCAAAGTGCTTGCGAAGAGAGGTTTGCAAGTGCATCATACATCGACAGCTTGAAGAGCAAATCTGGAACTTTAGTTCTTTTGTTTTCGTCTATACACGGCCGTGCATAATGAACACACACCTCTCTCCCATCCATTCTTTCCCCTCCTATTGAGTATCTACGCTTTTTCCCTTTTCTGCTCGCAGCAAAAGCTTCCTCAACGCCTTGTGGTATCAAAGACCCGGAATACCTGTCTCCCGGGGTCCCGTTTCATTCATGCTCGCCATCCCCGCATACTCATACTGCCTCATGTCACTTCCCCTCGTACCAGTCATTTCCAACAACCACCTCTGGCTTACCCAGCCATAACGCTCTGCAACGCCGCCCGTCCCTGATCGTCCAGCTTCTCCTGCACGAACTGGCCAACGCGGCCGTTGTGCCTCTTGTCCGCGTCGCGCAGGTACTGGCCGACCCAGGACTTGACGTCAGTAACTTCCGGGAAGGGGTCCTGCGCGGCGCGCTTGCAGGTGTTGAGGGCGGTGAAAGCGGCGCCGAAGCCCAGCTCGTCCACGTCGCGGTCCTCGATCGTGTCGTCGATCGTCTGCGGGAGAGGCGGGTTGATCAGCAGCTTGAGCAGGGCTTCGCACGTGATGGTCCAGCCGCGTTTGGCGTAGCGGTCGACGAAGGCTTGGCTGTCGCCTAGGGTGCGCGTGAGGGCGACGACGGCGGTTTTGCGGTCCGAGGGGCGCGTGAGGCGCTGCGTTTCGGGGAGGATGATGGTGGTGTAGATGGGGGTGAAGACGTTGGCTTGGACTGAGTCGGCGGCGTTGATGAAGAAGTCCGGGCCGAAGCCCTTGTCTTGGAGGGCTGCGGCGAGGTAGTAGAAGCGTACGAACCGGAGCTTGAAGTTCTCTGTGGGAGTGCCGGATAGGCGGGCGAACATCAGCTGCAGCATGGGCTGCCAGTAGCTTTGCAGCGCCGGGCCGGGCACGTTGTGGATGACGGCCTCGATGATGTCCATTGCGTTGCCTTCGTTCGCCTTGGTGCCGACGAGCTTCTGGAAGATGACGAGGATGGCCTCGGTCTGGTTGGCGGCGACGATCTGCTCAGCTCCCTTCTGAAGCATGGCGACAAGTAGCATCTTCAAAGCCGGGACATTACCCTTGGTGTCCCACATGCTAGGAGTAAGCACGGGTCCAACCAAGGCTTGGAAGTTGCTGGAGAGAGCAGGTGCCGGGTTGCTGGCGATCATGGATGCGTAGAGCTGAAAGATGTAGGGGATAAACTCATCGACCTGGCTCTGCAGAACATCCATGAAGGGTGTGAAAAGGCTGGTTTCGATCTTTTCTGCCTGAGTAGGGCCGGCGTATCGGATCAGCGCACCCAAAGACTCGAAGTGGTAGTAGCAGAAACCAGGGTTGGAAGGGTTGTGGCGGATGACCTTAGTGATGTTGACCAGGTTCGTTGTCACCAGATCGACGATTGGAAGCACACCGTCGCGGATGACAATGAGAACGCGCATCACGCACTTCATCAGGAACTCGTTCTCTTGCACCTTCTCCGGCTTGGTGTCCTTTGTAATGAGAGCAAAGAGGTGCTGCAGCAGATCCTTTGCCAATGGGACGATATTTTCGCGCGGAATGATAGGTTGCTTTGCTTCGTTTGTGAGGTAAAGAGCGCGGTCGACGGCGATCGCGGCATATGTGTAGACAACGTAGTTGTCCGAGTTCAAGTGCTGCACGAGCAGGGGGAATGCGCCTTGCCACTGCTCGGCGGAGAGGATGCTGCGGAAGATGTACAAGTATTTAACAGCGTCCACTTTGAGGAGGGTCGGCGCATCGGCGGTGGTAAGGTCCTCGGCAACGTTGCTCTGGAAGAAGTCGATCACATTGACGTTGGGGTTGACACTGAGCACACCCTTCGCAGCAGTAGCAACGCCCTTAGCGGCAATTGATGAGAAGAGGTGTACTGCAGTGTCCTTCGCCTTCCAGTTGGCTTTGCGGTCCTTGGCATACTCGGCAAGGAAATGTTCAACGTAGCGCAGCACCACGGTGGTGACCTCCTTCTCGAACTGCTCCATCAACTTCTTCAGGAAATTGGTGGCTGACCGCCTGCGAGTGTCCTCATCCGATCCTTCCAGGTCGCGTCTGATGAATTCGATAGGCTCGTCCTCGAAAAGCTCAATATCCGATTCGCGAAGCGAGAGGTTGGGAATGACAACCTTCTCCGTAACTTGTCCCAGCACATCGGCGTTGTTGAAGTTCTGCGCATGCGTGGAGATACCCGATACCGTCGTCAGGAACTCAAGCGCTCTAGCCACAACAGTATCGTACTTGGTCTCGGGGCCGATGTTCGTCAACATAGTCCATGAAGTGTTGACAAACTGGCCGAGGTGCGCACCAAACGCATCCTCGTACTTCTTTGTGTACAGAATGAGAACCCTGAAAATGTCCGCTCTTATCTCCTCCAGAATGCCTGCCTCATCGTCATCGTCCGTTTGTGCAGCCTTGTTGTCGTATGTGAGGTATTTGTGAAGAAGGTTCGCGACGGTTGCGATGTTGTCTTCGAACTGGGGCGGGAGATCTTGCGCTGAGAGATCGTAGAGGAGCTTGATGACCAGGTCAAGTGTTCCGAGGTGCTCTTTGAGGACCGGCGCATTGGACTCGTTTTGCATAATGACGCCATCTTCGTTTGCCCAAAGCTGCAGGAAGGGCTCGCCGAATTTCGAGAGCACGTGGTTGATTTCCGTATAAAGCTCATCAGAGCGGTAGAGCGGCTCCCACTTCTTGAAGACGGAGTGTGCAACCTTGAGTACACCGTTGTTTGTCGCCGCATTGTCCGGGGTCAATCGAGAGACCAGATCGTCTACGAGGGTATCCCAATTCTGATAAAAGTCGCTGTCTGCGATCACGCTGATTGCATCGCCGAGCTGTGCCTGCAGTGCTGAGGGCACCTTCACCATGAGACCAATCAACTCGCTCTTGATCGTCGCGACTTCGTTTCGGGGGAGCTTGTGGTTGCCATCTTCGTCCTACTGAAGTGTCAATGAATGTGAAGGCTGAGGCAACGGATATGTCTGCGACCTACCACCCAATTCCTGCGCACGAAATTCTTGAAAAAGAGAGCACTGGCTAGTCTTGTTGCCAGCGGGAAGGAGTCTGTATTGACGATCTGAAGGAGGGCAAGGGAGAAACCAGGGGTGGTCTCTTGGGCCTTGAGTGATTGCTCGGCTGGGCAAAAGTTAGTGATGATGTCGAAGGACGAATAGTAGAGATCTTGTTCACGTACCCTGTCTGCTCTGCTGAGGGTCGAGACTGGCCTGCAGTTGGCCTGCAATTGCCTGGAGATCGGCCGACATGGTATGGTGGAGTGTGATGGGAGAGGATGAGTGGTGGGGTCGGAGAGGTGAGGGTGGGAGTGTTTGCGGGCACTTTTCTATGCCTGCCAGCCTGCTTGCCCTTGAGCGGTAAACACAGAGCTAGGACGCCCGCCGACTCGGTGCTGGCTGAGGGAAGTCGGCGTCTA
>MSJI02000885.1:51290-65667 GCA_001931905.2 Cladosporium sp. IMV 00045 | reverse complement strand
GGCGTACTTCTTCAGCATGTTTGCGGTGTGTATGGGGGGTGATATGGGGTGGAGAGAGGAGAGGAGGTGTAGCTAGAGAGAGGTTGACGGGCAAGGGAGAGGTTTGCGGTTCAGATCGGAGCTCCTCGAAAAAGCGCGGATGCTACCCGTCGGGGCTAACAGGACGGGCTTTTCCTTGGCGCCGTATCAATGCTTCCTCTTGGGGGAGCCTGTCAGGAGACGAAGTGAACAGTGCGGGTGGAGGATAATTATGATGACGGTGGCGAGTGGTGTAGAGTGTTTTGTTACCGTCTCTGAAGCATCAAGAAAATCATACTCTCACCATAGACTGACTATAGTGGGATATGCCTCCTCCTCTCACCAGCGCCTCTGAGGCAAAGACGCCAAACCCAATTGGGGCATGAGACCGAGTATTAGCCGAGTAGGGGTTGAGGAGAGGAGGAGGCCGGTGGAGCGGCAAATCCCCGACCTACCTTGTCTGCTGCCAGTTGTTGTTGTATGAGGTATGTTGGTGTAGAAGGAAAGAAAGGCTGTACAGAAAGGCATGGTTTTATGCCTTGTGTTTGCTTACACGTGAAAATGACACGCGAGTCCTTGAGTGACAAGCTCCCCATGTGAAGGTAGTATTCACTCACTCACTCACTCACTGACAAAGTCGCTCAACCATGTGATGGGCAGAGAGCTTGTACAGCAACCATTGCATCCGAGAACAAATGACATGAAAATGCCTTATCATGGGTGAGGAGGTCTTCATCGGGTACCTTGAACGAACACAATCACTCATGAGAGACCAGATCAACAATTTACAAGTATTTTACTTTGATTTTATTTCATTCATCCATCAATCATGATCAAACTACATCCATCTCCTCATGTACCCCCCACCACGACCTCTTCCACATCCCTCAATACCCCTCAACATTCCCATGCCACTCCCCCTCCCCAGCACCATTCCCAGCACCCTCACCCTCTTCCTCCCCCATCAAACCCCTAGCCAAATCCAACCTCTCCAACTCCCTCTCAAAAAACCCCGCCTCCTCCTCCCCCTTCCCCAAACCCTCCTGATCAACCCCCATGACCTCTCTAAAATTCCTCACATTCCACCAATGCGTGAGAGCCCTCAGACTCTGCTCGAGCGGCAGAGCATCTTCAACCGTACCATCAACATCACCAATACACGCGCCGCCCATCCCGCCTCCGCCACCGGAGAGCCAATCGTCCCTCAACTCCGCAGGCACGCTCAACCACACCGCCGTGATGATTTTCATATTCCCCTGTCGCCACTTGCGGCCGCAGAAGGGGACTTGGGATTTGAAGAGCTTGAGCGTGTAGTAGCGCAGCTGGTGGACGGGGATTTTCAGCGTTTTCTTCAGGTGGATGCTGGATTTGTAGCTGACGAGGAGGAGGCTGCGGTGCGTTTTGCGACGGGTGATTTTCTGCAGCACGCGCAGGTAGTTGATCGAGGTAAAGACGTTGCGCCATGAGTAGGTCGTGATCGGGTTGGGGGGGAGGGGGGTTTGTGGGTAGCCGAGCTCGTCGATTTCGGGTGGCAGGTTGAATTCTGGCTCCGGAGGGAAGGATGCGGTGTCTGGCTCGTCGCGGGACATTTTGATGGGTGGTGGTGCGGCGTCGTCTTCGGAGTCGTCTTCTACCACCGGTTCTGGTTTGCTGTCCCGTGGCTTTGGTGCACCTTGACGTGAAGTCGATTGGCAGAAGTAGAAGAAGCTCGACTCTTCTCGGTCCAGCGGATAGTGGCATGCGCGGCCGATTTCATGGGTTTGCCACAGCTTTAAGATGAGCGGCACATAATTCGAGTCGAGCAGAAGCTGCGTCATGTACTCGTACTGCAAGATGTGGTTCACTTTGAACCACTTGAGCAAGAGCAAGAGAATCGCACTGAGAGCCTTGGCTGCAATCTCCTGCGAGCGAAGCTTGTCAAGCTCTTCAGCTGTACTCTCGCCGTGGTCAACGTGACCATTACCGTTCTCAACAGGCTTCACGGAGCCATTGACGCCATTTGGTTCGTTGAACTGGAAGCCAGCCTGCAGGCCGTTCTGGCCGTTGCCTTTGGTGACGAGCTCAGTGACATTCTGCAGGACTGCCTTCAGCAGAACAATCACAACGCTCTGCAGGTGCGGCAAAGAGTCACGGTAGAAGTCATTGACTGCGTTGAGCTTGCGCTGCTCTTCCGTCTGAGGAAGTGGCTCGCCCTGCTCTGCGGATTCGTTCTCCGCCGGTTTCGGTACGAGCTCGAAATCATCCACATCAACATTGTTCTCGTCGAGATCTGCTCCACCCTTCCAGCCTCTTTCATATTTCATGTAGTCGACTCTCGTCTCCCACAGCTGCTTCATGCCTCTCGTCGCCCGCATTCGCTTAGCGAACAACTCCGCAGCCTCGAGAATGCTAGTGGGGATATCTGTACCCTCCCACCGTCTGCCGACTAACGCGTCTTGCAGTTCGGTACTACCTTTGCCGCCAAGTTCGTTACTCTTCTCATCCAGTGGCGGGTACAAGAAAGGGAACATCTGGTTCGTCTGATAGTTTTGCTTTTTGCCAGCCTTGCCAGGTCCACCAGGCGAGGGAGGCGGGGAAGGAGCAGGTGTAGCAATGTGCACAGGCTGGTGCATAATTGAACCATTGCCGGCACTGGGAGCGCTTGCAAAAGAAGCATCAGACGCGGTACTTGGACGCCGATGCTTGAGCGGAGGCAGAATGCTGTTGTTCTCCGGTTCCAGTGGGAAAAGAGGCTCAGGCGGCTGATATGCCGGATATTTCGAATTGATCTCCTGCCGGAAGAGATGGTAATCAAGCGGCGAGGCCGTGATTATCGGCTTTCCGCGAGCATCCATCTCATCTTTGTCCTCTCGTAGCGTGCCCTTGATATGTTCGATATCCTTGATACCTCCGAACGATACGAGGATCGTCTTCCACGCCAACAGAAGCATTTTCGTCAACGGGATCGGTGCAGTCTCATCCCAGCGAAGCCGAGCCACGATCTGCGTCAGGTAATTGAGGAAATTCGGCTCCAAGGCGAGTATGTCGCTCTTGAGCGTCTGCCCAGTCGTACCGTCTGTTGTCCGTGCGACCTCAACAAACAGATACATCAGCGTAAGGCAGCACCAAAGCTCCGTGCTCTCATCCGCTCTGCGCGGCAGACTGTCACTCCTCCCAGGCACTTCTGGTGGCGCAGACTGGAAATCATCCTCGCAAATCTTTCTGAGAGTCTCGTAGATAGCTTTCAACGCTCCGCAAGACCGCAGCGTATCAACCATGGAGACAATCCACTGAATCTGCAGATTCGACGAGCCATAATCCTCCAACTTGGCTCCGCCCTCATTGCTGTTCGGAAACAAATCCTTGAGCGGCGAGCCCTCATTCCTACCAGCCGTCTCTTCCCAAACACCCAAGGCGATATATGTCAGGTTCTGCAGCGCAGCAATAACCGCCTCTTCCTCTCCGTCACGCAGCGCCTTGATTTGCACCTCCACATACTTCCTCCTGGCGTCTTCAGACACGTCCAGCCAATCCTGCCTGCCTTCCTCTGTGGCTCGCCATTGCTCGTTGAACGCCGTCCTACAGCGCCTGAGCTTCAGATCCTCTTCTTCGCTGTAGCTGAACCACTCCTCGAGCTCGACGGGGAAAGATTGCGCATCCTGATATTCAAAGTCGTAGACGCGGCGGTAATCGAGGAGCTGCTCCCGTTCGAGCGGTGTCGTCGCGGCAGGGAAGGAGTCGGCAGGGAAGGAGTTGCGGATCCGCTTCAAATCGGCAAGGGTGAGGGAGTCTGGCGGATCTTGCGTGAGTTCCTCAGTCGACGCAGGTGGAGGGGGTGGAGGTGGCTGCTGGGTCGGGAGCGAAGAGCCAGAGCTGCTATCACGCTTCAAGGTTGGACGAGGTGGCTTTGGTGGAGGACCGTCTGGCTCGCCGGGGTCTGTTGACACGAGTTGTTCATCTTCTGCGGTGACGTGGGGGACGCTTGGCTGGGTCTCGTCGGCGATTGGGGGGATTGTTGGGCTTGATTCGTCTGCCGCCGGAAGAGCTGGGTTCTCGACCTCATCCATGCTGTTGGCAAAAGAGGATAATGTATGTGAGGCTTGCAAGAGGGCGGTGGGCGGGCTCACATGTCTCGACCTGGAGCTGATTAACTGGCGTTGGTTGTCCCGATCTGGCGTTAGTGGCGGCAGGGCTCGGCGCGCGAGGCCCGTAGTGGGTCTTGACGCAGGGACCAGACATGTGAAAGTCAGATGTGAAGGTCAGAGAGCGGAGCCACAATGCGAGAAGTTAAGTCTATACAAAATCCTTTATAAGTATTACCTAGCATATACTCACAAGTTATCTACATGTAGCGTTGACTGTGTGTATGCTATTGTATATGTATATGCTGAGCACATCTCAAACAGAGCGACACGAGAATCGCGCTCAAGATGTGAACGCCGCCTGCGTGTTCGCACGGCTGGGTATTGCAACTATCGCTCACTTGTCGTATTCACATATATCTCATCTCATCTATCTCATAGCTTATGCAAATTCCGCAGCGTCTCCCTCAACTGCGCAAATTTAACCGGCTTCGGAATAAACAGGTCCATTCCCGACGCCATCGCCTCCTCCTGCGTCTTCGTATCCGCCCAAGCAGTGAGAGCAATGATTTTAGTCGGATGGAGTTGATGCTCCCTCTCGTGCTCACGGATGAGTTTTGTGGCTTCCATACCATTCAAAACCGGCATGCCGATGTCCATCAAGATGAAATCGAACGGGTCATCGCTACTGCTGCACGATTTGAATTTGTCAAGGGCCTCTTGCCCGTTCTCGGCTTCGCCGTAGCTGTATTTGGCTTTTTTCATGAGGGTAACTAGGAGGCGGAGGTTGACGCGGTTGTCGTCGACGAGGAGCCCGCGGAGGGGTGGTTGTTTGGGGATAGCAGTGGCGTCAGGGGCTGAGGGTTGGTTGGGGGCTGATTCTGGACGGTGCTCTGCATCGTGGGCCTTGGTGGAGTCCGCGACAGTGTCCGCCGCCTTGTCGTTGTCTTCGGCTTTGGTCGACCTGTCTGTGTCGTCCTGTGGTGGCTTGCCAGAGGAGGGCCGGTATGGGAGCGTCTTTGGTTTTTGGTCCGACTCAGAGTCCGTGGGTTGATCGTTGTCCAAAGGAGGTGGCAGATCCTGAGAACCTTCAAAAACGTCAACAGTGCTGCGTTTTCTAGCCTGGACTTCCCCATTAGTTTCTAATTTAGGCACTTTCGCCTCTGAGGGAGTGCCAGGGTCGTCAGCCAAAGAAGCGGGCGCTGTATCGGGAAGATTCTCGCCGAGTGGTGTACGCCCTTCCATGCTTTTCGTTTGCCGCTCTAGACATGTCCTCAGCACCTTGGCCAGCTTGCGAGGGCCGCAAGGCTGAGCTAGAACCTCCACGATCCTTCCTGCCTCTTCGATTGCTTTTGCATAGCTGTTTTCAACCATGTGTGCTTCTTTGGAATCAGTAGCAACGATTATCAAAGGTATCTCTCCACTCGATAACTCCTCGTTGGGGGTCTGCTGATGGCGCCTGAGCAACTCATGGGCTGGAGGCGGCTCGCTATATAGATAGAAATCCGCATCGCTAACATTCAGATTCCCTGTCCCGGAAACATGCATGCCCAGCCAGTTGGTTGCAACGTCGCGAAGCGCTTCTCCACGCCTCTTGATAGAATCGTCCGGTTCCTTGTCGAATTTTTGTGCATCGATGAAGGCAAGGTGCTTCCCTTTGACTCGCGAGACGACGTGCTGAAGATCTTGAGGCATGCCTTGGTGAGGATCTTTGTGTATAGGTAGAGAAAGACCGATTTCGACGGTTGTGCCCTCGTTTGGCTTGGAGCGCACAGTGATGCTGCCGCCAAGTGATTTGACAAGACGACGTACAATGCTCAAACCCAATCCCACACCAGGCTCGAATCGGTTCTCTTGTCGGAACGGTGTGAATAAGGAGTCGTCTTGAAAGATCTGAGACATACCAATACCGGTGTCCTCGACTCGGATGCGGAAGCCCTGGGTAGTCGCATTGTCATTAGCATCGCGCTCATCATGCTCCAGGGCAATAGTAACTGAACCACGAAGGGTGAACTTCAGCGAATTGCCGACCAAATTCAGTATCTGTTGCAGAACTTGTTAGCTACGTGAGAACTGTATCTCAAATCTGGTGTTGCATCTCGGGCGCGATTGTAGCAGGTTTAACTAAGCCTTGATACAATTGCCCTCAGCCAATGCTTTGACTCGAGGCTTTGTACAGCCAAAAGTCTCTGAAGAGAGAGATGCGACAGCGCGAGACTCACTGCGAAATTGTTAGCGCTTATGCGATACTGATCTATGTCGGGTCAGAAACATACCTATACGTCGGATCGCTCCTGGCTGGGTTTGAACGCTCCAATTTGCGGTCGTAGCCAACGACAGAATCACTTTGACGTTTTGGGAGTTCTTAGGGATTTCCTGGTGGTCTCCGTCTTCGTCTCTACCCTGATCCTTTCCATCGAAAGGATCCATGGTCCGAGCGGTGTTCTCGAAGAAATGACCAGAGACAACACTCTCAGTAGCTTCCTCGACCAACAACGCCAGATCCACAGGCTCTGTTGCAAACATAGCGGTTACCGAGGGAGCAGCATCAAGCAATTCTGGGTGTATTACACCAGGAGTGTGTACTTCCTGGGCCGTCCTTCCAAGCTTCGTATGGTCCAGTACAAGATTTAGAGTATCGAGCAGGGTGTTTGAACAAGTAAGAATGGACTCTATCAGCCCGGTCTGATAAGAGTTCGAATTTATATCCTGGAGGAATTGTGCGGCTCCCATCACGCCGTGTATGGGGCTCCTCAGCTCGTGAGAGAAATTTGACAGAAATCCCGTCTCCATTTTCTGTGATAATATCTGGGCCACATTTTGACTCAGACCGCTGCTGATGGCTCGGAGATCCGTGAAGTCTGGACTCAGAGGCGTCGTAACTGCATCCGAGGTACTCCATAGGAAATATGCTGCAAGCAGATCTCGCTTGTAAGGATGATACACCGGCAAGAATATCAAGTTTCGAGCGTCAGGGCTCATCTCATGTATCTGCAGGCCTTCGAGCATTAGCTCATCGGTCGCATCACGATAAGCTGCATTGCTGATGCTCAATTCTGGTTCCGCAGAGGATAGCGCATCTTCGAAGCCAGTGGAACTTTTGGGTGCGCCTTCTGTCTTCAAGTGGAGAGACGTGCCGTTAGGGTACTTGCTTGTCAAAGCACTTAGAACGCCGACGGAGGGCGTGGGTCGCGTATCATTTTCAGTCGCGTCGTCGTGCAATGAAGTTCCTAGAAGGATGCTAGGGTTGTGCTGGGCTGTGCTTGGAGTCCGGAACTCGCTAGGATTATCGTGATTGTCCTCAGCATCAGCAAGTCTGTCAAAACCAATTGAGCCATATATGGCTACATCATCAACAGCAAGATATTGTTGAAGTGCTTTACTAGCAGCGCGGAAGGCGTTTTTCAGTTGACCTTGGGTTGTGCCTAACTGCTCACCCGACGAAGGTTTGTCGCTTGGCTGAGAGATGCTCGGTTTCTGCTGCATTTTTGCAACTGACCCACCGGGGATTCCGCCGTCGCCGCCATTCTGCTTGCTCGCCTCTTGCACACGCAGGCATGGATATTGATCATCAATTGAAGAAGTGATTGCGTGGAGAAGCCTGGACTTTCTAGTGCAATCCACACTCGTCCTGATCAGCTCAAGATGCCTCATTGCACAAGCGGCAGATTCGCGCAAATTCGCAAGTTCAATCTTATTTGACTGCTCGCGAGGCGACGAATCGAAGACCGCGAGTACTCCAATCTGGTGTCCAGCATCCGAAATCATGGGCACAGCAGCATAGAAGCGTGTGCCATCCTCTTTCTTCACCAGCGCATGTTCCTTAAATCGCTCGTCCTGACTGCAGTCAGGCACCACGAGCCCATCGCGTGGCAGGTCTTCGTGTCTTGCATTCTTTTCTTCGAGGAAACTATGCTCGCAGGAAGCACTCCGTCGAGATATCCGGTGATGTCGCAAGGAGGTGAAGTGGGCGGCATTTTCGGCTAGAGACGCGTCTCGCGAGGCTTCGGCGAGGACATACTGATATGAGTCGTCAACGAGAGACACAGTGGCCCGCTGGGTTTTGTTTTGGAAGGCTGCGAGCTGGGCGACGGCCAGAAGAGTCTTGCTCATGGAACCATTCTTGTGCTCATTTTCCGCAGTGCGTAACGAGTCGTAGAAGTCATGCACCTCTCGCTCGCGCGACGAGAGACGCTCCGGCCGCATTGTCGCGCTGGGCAACTCGATGTTGCATAAGAGGGCGACCACATAGAGATGCGGTTAAGGCCTGGACTTTCCATGGCGTCACACAAAGATGGCACAACTGGCGGTGGGCCTAGTCGAAGGTAGTGCTAAGTCAAAGGGTTCATTACTTCATCATGGCTACGTCCTCCGTTGACGCCCGGCTCCCCAAGGCTTGGGCAGACTTGACGAGAGAGTTGATAGGACGTTGGACCAGGAGCGCTAGTGGGAGAGCGCATATGTGTCGTTGAACTGTCAATCTGCCAGAATCTTGTCATGCAGAAGACGATTGTCTGTGAAGGCAGGGATGCGGAATTCTGTTGCCTGAATGAGGCGAAAGCTGAAAACACAAGGCGAAACAGCTGCGCCTGCTCCAAGCCGGCGGACTTTTGGCGGGGTGAAGTGCACCTTACGTCAGAAGCAACGAGCATTCCTGACCATCAAATACCACCTGCTTCTTCAACGCCTGCGCGTGTGATACGTCCCTTCATATCTATATCTACCATAACCACGTTGGAGGCCATCTTGTACATGTCCAACCATTAAGTACCCCACAACAAGGGGCTACCGCCGACATGTCGCAATCTCAACATCCACCAGCCAGCCCACACTCTCCAAGTGCTAGCTTCTACGACGTGAGCGACGATGAGGAAGGCGAGTACAGCGCAATCAGACCCTCCAGAGTCAACAAGGGCGTCAAGTTGCTGTACGCAAAGAGCAAGGTCTACGTCCACCCCTCGGCCTCAGCAAAAGAGAATGTAGCTGGTTATATTGCTCTACTGGAGCAGAAGCCGGCTGCGGGAGATGCAGGCAGCAGGCAACCAGCAATCACACATCCACCAGCCGCCACAGGAAGCCCTTCCAAATCGGACAACAATCACAACTTGCTCCTGTCTTGGTTACCAGAAGGCAGCTTGGGAGATGGGAGGGAGAAATACGCCAAAGCCGACATGGCAGAAGCTGAAAGCCCTCCACACAAACCCGACTTGGTATCGCCGCCTCCAGTAACGACGACACATGGCAGCTCGATTGGAGCTCATCCATTCTCCGTTCCGCTATCGGAGATTTACAGCATCTTGTTTCGCCCACCGAGCTCAGGCTGGTGGCACGGCTCGATTGTGATCAACTCAAGGGCTGGCGAGAGTTTCCCTGCTCTGTTTTTCCACGACAGCGAGTGTCAGAGCACGATCAATCAGCGCAAGAAGCTTCAGCGCGAGACTTTCGATATCAGCAGTTCATCAGGAGGAGGCATGCACTGGGGCGGAGACGAAATAATGAAATGGCTGAAAAATCACGCCACGATCGAGAGGAGTGCCCACGAGCCCGGTCTCTATCTGGTCGATCCTACTGAAGAAGATCAAAAGGCTTTTGGGCTTTCTCGTCGTCCAACTTCGGATAATGTTCGAAACATGTTGGAAGGCAAAGACAAGAACGACCAATCGAAACAGCAACAGAAGAAGAAGGAAGACCCGATAGGTAAAGCTTTCAAGGAAGCTAGGTGGACAGTACTGGAAAAGCTTAGCCAGGTGACTACTTTCACGCGACGGACTGCACAAGCTGTCGCAGAGAACAAGAATCTACCGCCACCGGTGCGAAAATTGATGCAGAGCCAGCAAGTTCAGAGCATCGGCGACGAATTTGACTCGGCTCGTTTGTATCTTGCAAGATGGGCTATGAGTATTGCGGAGCAAGCCGAGAAGGAGCGCAGTCAGCGAATCTGGACAGCCAGAGACATCCTTGAAATGGAAGAATCCGAGCTAGGGTCCTTTGAGGTACTTGACGCAGAGGCACTTAACTTACAAAACAAGCGCGACCCAGTTACTGCAGAAGAGTGGAATTCTTGGTTCAACGTGCGGACCGGCAGACTGGAGAAGACACAAGACGAAGTGAAGGAGAGAATTTTTCACGGTGGGCTCTCTAAAGAAGATGATGTACGAAAGGAGGCATGGTTGTTCCTGCTTGGCGTCTATGAATGGGACTCGTCTGAAGACGAGCGTAAGGCGAAGATGCACAGCCTCCGTGACGAGTACATTCGGCTGAAGGGAGCCTGGTGGGAGCGATTGGCAGATGATCAAGGCTCACTCGAGGAGAAAGAGTGGTGGAAGGAACAGCGTATGCGCATCGGTAAGTTTGACCCTCAAGCGCTGTCCTCCAGTGATGGTCAACCGATCACTAACGCCTTTACTGACAATGCAATTTCCTCTGTAGAAAAGGATGTGCACCGTACCGACCGTCACATTCCCCTTTTCGCCGGCGAAGACATCCCTCACCCCGATCCAGACTCGCCTTTTGCCGAAGCCGGCACCAACGTACACCTCGAGCAGATGAAGGATCTGCTCTTGACATACAACGAGCACAACCGAGACCTAGGCTATGTCCAAGGCATGTCCGACCTTCTCGCGCCCATCTACGCAGTCGAACAAGACGATGCCGTAGCCTTTTGGGGCTTCGTCGGCTTCATGGAGCGGATGGAACGCAACTTCCTCCGCGACCAGTCCGGCATGCGCCTGCAACTCCTCACACTCGACCACCTCTGCCAACTCCTCGACCCCAAACTCTACGAGCACCTGCAACGCCTCGACTCGACGAACTTCTTCTTCTTCTTCCGTATGCTCCTCGTCTGGTTCAAGCGCGAATTCGACTGGCTAGACATCCTGCGCCTGTGGGAAACGCTCTGGACCGACTACTACAGCGCCAACTTCCACCTGTTCATCGCCATGGCGATCCTCGAAAAGCACCGCAACGTCATCCTCGAGCACCTGCAAGGCTTCGACGAGGTGTTGAAGTACGTCAACGAACTCTCCGGCACGATCGACCTCCCCTCCACTCTTGCCAGAGCGGAAGCGCTGTACAGGCGCTTTCAGCGCATGGTCGAGGCGATCGATCGCAAGGATAATTTCCCTTCTATGCCTGCCGTGCGTCAGCGCTTGCCTCTGCCTCCGCCTTCGCCTTCTAGTGCAAGGACTGGCGCGAGTGCTTCGGGTAGGGAGAGGATGGCGGCTGATAATGCTGCTTCGAGTTCAGGTAAGGAGAACGAGAAGGTCATTTCGCCGGAGTTGAGGATGCTGTTGAGTCGCGAGGTGCCCAAGTTGGAGAAGAAAGAAGTCCGTGAGCACGGTGGTGGGGTTGGGAGTTGATCATTGCGATGGCTTCCTGAATATTTTGACGAACGTTAATGAATTTTGTTTTTTGTACTTTTAATGAACACGGTTATTTGGGTTACCAGGGCTTCCAAAACGCGCGATGCGCGTATTGGCGTATTGACTTCATGAAACACGCACGATTTCCTCACTCTCTCGGATTCTCTTCATAACTAGTTGGAATGCAACACAAATCCAGGCATCTCCATAATGCCCAGCCTTGTAAGATATTTTACGAGCGACTTTCCTCGTCTCATAACGAACGGATGGATAACAAAGGAGTGGAGTCCGCCATCTCGCTTCGAAGCCATAGCAGTGCCGTGGTATAGGCTGCATGTGGAGTTCGCATGGGTTCCGAAGGGCGATACGAGAAGCGGCAATTCGGCTTTCCGTGGATTAGGGCCGCAGTTCGCGTTTCTAGTTGCTTCCCCTTTCAATTGCATTTTTTGTTAATGGTTCATGTCGTGCAGGCTCGGTACCGGGTTCCTGGCACTCGGTGGGCGGAAGATGGAATAGCCGGGAGGCATGTTGGGCTTGTGAGGGTTGTGTTTTACTTTTGTGGGCATGGAGTTCGAGGGATCTTTGATTCATAGGTTTATGTTGACTTGTGCTTTTGATGTTCGATATTGTTCGTACATCAAATCGTGAGCGGCTTTACGGCGTTCATGGCAATGGATCTTGAAGCGACAAGCCGGCGGTGGTCAATTGTGAACTTTGGTGAACTTTCGCTGTTCGACTTCCTCTTATCAGAAATGCCATACAAACCCTCATCGCAAACTTGACTTGCTCAGCGGTAATCGATCTGTATAATCGATTTATGCCAGGAGAAAAGTTGCATTACAACGGTATCTAACTATAGCGACCTCAAAAACCGGGACTCGTCTTTCCGGCGTGGCAGGAAGCTGAGCCTCGTACACTAAAAAGAGCTTTATCCACAATAAGCTCACCTTGCAATCCCTAATCGTGATTATCTGCGCTACACTAGAGCACTAAACAACTACGCTATTCGGCTCTCCGGTAGGGCGACCACGCACAAGCGGCTTCGATGAACTCCCACCTCGCGTGCAAACGCCTATAGGTGCGTGCTACATATTGAACTACTTTGCCTTAGCATAAAAACCATTGGTGATTCAGGCGAGCTCTCTCACTGCCGCAGCCATGGCAAACATCACGTTCGCCCGCGGCCCCTTTCCTAGACAACGCAAAGGGCTATTGTCTGAAAGTCGATATGGGAGATGGAATGTAGGAGTAGAGATGGTATAAATCAAACGTTCTTCCCACCGTTCGAACACAGCAGATCATCAACTCTCCAACGCTCAAACAGTCAAGCAACCGCTTCTTCAAGCACTTTCCTCTTTTTTCTGTCCAACGTTTTCTTTTCCACGATCATTACTCCAACGCTCGTTACGTTCGACTCTTCGACGACCTTCACCATGAAGACTTTCACTGCCCTCTTCGCCGCGCTCGCCGCTGGCACTGCTTTCGCTGCTCCCACTGCTCACCAGAGCAAGAAGCCCACCAGCGTTGACCGTCTCGTCAAGGTGAGTCGATGGCGCTTATATCTGGCCATATTTCTTACTGACAATCGTACAGTTCGACAACGTCCCTGCCGGCTTGATCGATGGCGCTCCCATCCGTGGCCTCAACCCTCTTGGCTCCCACGAGGGCCTTTACTACTCCAACATGGGCGTCATCTCCGCCACTCCCCTCCTCGCCGGTCTGAACCCCCAGTCCAGGCCCAACGTGCTCGGGTACGATGTCGTAGCCAGCCTGCAGGGCCAGCACGAGGTAAGCCCTATCAGAAGAACCCATCTCACGAACTCCCCACTTACTAGATTCAACGCAGCTCCGCACCGACTACGACGACAGCACAACCTCCCACTTCGACTTCAAATCCTTCTACTTCGGCTGCGTGGTCTCCACGCAGGAAATCCTCGCCAGCCTCCCGCTGTCCTGCTCCATCGACATCACGGGCTACCGCAACGGCGAGAAAGTCGCTTCTCAAACCGCGCGTTTCAGGAAGCCCCTCCTGCAGACCACGGCGGACATGGCGAAGGTTGAGCTGAATGCCGATTTCTGCGACGTGGACCGCGTCACTTTCGATACCAATGGGCTGCTTAGCCAGGTACTGCTTGCTGTGCTGATGGATAACTTTGAGTACACTACTTTCCCTATCTCTGGCAAGTAGAGGGTGCTGAGGGGGTGGGTTTGAAGGTGGCTTGGGCGCATAGGAGTGGGTCGAGGTTGGAGGTTTGGTGGTTTGGTGATTTCGATTCGATGGTCATTCTTTCCAAAAATTGCTTTCTTGATAGACCTTTTTTATGATATACGTATCTTCTTTCTTCTGAACCGTTCTCCATCCATAATGCGGCTGCTGTAATATTGAAGAAGCCAGGCGGAGTTGAATTTCAAGGGATGATCAATCAAATCCCAGTAAATGTTTGTTTAATGCTGGCCCCCCCCCCGACTTTGTTTAATTACGTCACAAGGGTCCAAGCTCTGAGCCGACGAAGCGGACTTGGCTGGGGGGAGATGTGGAAGCTGGCTGGCTGGAGGTTGCCATGTGCATTACTGCATAACGTAGAGCGAGCGTTCGCTCTTCACAAACCACCTGCCGCCTGAAGCATCGTAATCCTGCCTCTCCCTCTATACCTCTTTGAAATCGTCGCCCGCCGTCTCTTTCTCGGCAAGTCTCTGCCTTCGTGCCGCGTACAGCGAACGCATCTGCATCGTTGCGCCTAGGAAACGTGTTGCGGCGCTTGCCTCCTGATGCCAGCATCCCATATACATCATCATGTCTGAGAGCAACGATCCCAGTACGCATCACGCATGAACGACCACCTCGGATCGCCAGGAAAGCTAACACAATGTCAGACCCTGCTATCCTGAACCTCTCCGCCGAAGAAAAACGCGCCTTTGCCTACCTCTTTAATCTCG
>MSJI02000885.1:14680-51270 GCA_001931905.2 Cladosporium sp. IMV 00045 | reverse complement strand
TACCCTGTCTGCTCTGCTGAGGGTCGAGACTGGCCTGCAGTTGGCCTGCAATTGCCTGGAGATCGGCCGACATGGTATGGTGGAGTGTGATGGGAGAGGATGAGTGGTGGGGTCGGAGAGGTGAGGGTGGGAGTGTTTGCGGGCACTTTTCTATGCCTGCCAGCCTGCTTGCCCTTGAGCGGTAAACACAGAGCTAGGACGCCCGCCGACTCGGTGCTGGCTGAGGGAAGTCGGCGTCTATTCAAGGGTCCAGCGTGATGGGAGATGGCAGACACCACCCAAACATATGCATGTACCTACATACACCTACATACATACATACAACAATTCACTTTACTTTGCCTGTGTCAATTCACTGCATTTCAGCGGCGTTTCCCTCTTTCGTCATCTTTTTTTCTGGAAGCTTCGTCGGTTCTCTCAATAACCACTCGCATCATCAGCGCCTCTCATTGTCATCCGCCACCTTCACTCTGCCTCAGAACACCGGCAGCCTAGAGGCCTCTTCGCATTGCTACATTCTTTTCTCATACCACCACTGATGACCTGATCCTCATACCTTCGCTCAAGCGTGCTCGACACCAAGCCCCACCATGGCGGCCTCGAGCAACTATGCCCGTCTGCGAGAGCAGACTATGGGCTCCCAGTTCGACGAGGAAGCCGTCACCGTCAACACTCGCGCCCTGATCGACAAGGTCCTCGCTCGTTACTCCGGAGAATGGACGACCCTGCGAGAACTCATCCAGAACGCTGCAGATGCACAAGCATCGCGAGTCACCATCCGCTTCGAAACGAACCCTTCCGCCTCCGTACCCCTACCTCAGTCGCAAGATCAATCCGAACATATCAAACATGTATTATTACACCATACACTCAAGACGCTCATGGTCAGCAACAACGGCGAGACATTCGTGGAAACGGACTGGCAGAGATTAAAGAGGATAGCGGAGGGAAACCCTGATGAGACCAAGATTGGCGCATTCGGTGTCGGCTTCTATTCTGTATTTGCAGACTGCGAGTCACCCTTTGTCAGCTCAGGAAACCAGAATATGGCATTCTACTGGAAGAAGGACAGCTTGTTTACGAGACGGGGAAAGCTACCGGATGATCAAGCCTCGAAGGATACAACGTTCTTGCTCGATTACAGAAGCTCCAACACGCCTGTGCCGCAACTTCTGAGTCTGTGTCAGTTTCTGGCCACCAGTCTGACGTTCGTTGGGCTTGAGTGTATCGAGCTCTTCCTCGATGACTGGAATGTCTTGAAACTCACTAAAAAGATGGCGCCTGGTGCCAACATCAACCTTCCAAAGGACGTCGATCCCAAGACGAAAGATGGTCTCATGAAAATCACTGCTGTCGAGTATCAGAACGCGCAGATAGATGCGCAGTGGATGAACGTCGTGGGTTGGAATCGACAGGCAGCCGTAGCTTCTGCTGCCAGCGCAAACCAACCGCAGGCCGAGTCGGCTGGTGGTTCGCTACGCAGCTGGTTCAGCAAGCTGGCTGGCGGTGTCAACTCTGCAAGCTCTGCCACAAGGAAAGCGCAGAAAGACGAAGAAGCGCTTCAACTGGCTATCGCCGAGGATCTCACTGGCTACAGCAACGCCACTGTTTTCCTTCGCATCAGTACTGTCAATGTTCAAACGTTTGTTAGCAAGTCACTTGCTGCAGAGCTGGAACGTGCAACGAAGAAGCCACCTCCTAAGCATACACGCATTGCCATCCTCACATCGTCATATGATGAGACTTCCGCCTCGCTCTCAACAGTCTCGGGCGCAGGATCTAAGAAGGCCAGCGAGATCTTTGCTTCAGTCCTACCTACCAAGAACGGCAAGATCTTTATCGGATTCCCCACGGCACAGACAACGGGTCTTCTAGCGCACATTTCTGCGCCTTCCGTTATCCCAACTGTCGAGCGTGAGAGCATCGACCTCAACGCTCGTTACGTCCGCGATTGGAACCTCGAGATGTTGAGAGTGGCGGGTATCGCATGCCGAATCGCTTACACTGGTGAGATGGCCGAGCTCAAGGCAAAACTCGACCACACAATTAGCGTGAATGGGACAAAGAGCGTTACGAAAGAGGATGTGGCAGCAGTGATGCCCTCTGCTATTCACACATTCAAACAGTACACTTATGAGGAGTCGACACCGTCGTCTCGCGTTGGACAGTACATCGAAGAAGCGTTTTGGATGTGTAACCGCAAAGCCTCAATTGACATCTTGAGCACACGCGGCGTTCTGCCCAGCCAGCAAGCTCGTGTTGCCACAGAAGACTTGAGCTTTGTTGAAGGCATCCCAGTGATTCCCGACGAGCTGATGACAAAAGCATCGGCATTTGTTTCCAGGCTCCGAGAGTATGGATTATTGTCGGACATCACAACGAGTGACATCAAACGCGAGCTCGAAGCTCAAGCCCTGACAGAGAAGCAAGTAGTGGAGCTTCTAAAATGGGCCTGCACCAAAACGAGTCGACAAGAAATGGACGCTTCTGTTGTTCAAAGTTTGTTCGACGGGACTGTGGCCGGCATTGACGAGGAGTTTATCAGCTTGTCCTCGAGTCCAGTCATCCAACTGGGCCAGATCCGAAGCTTCATCAACATTTCAAAAATCTCTGCAGATCTCCCAGTTCCGCCACAGACCATGCCCTTCCGCCTGACGAAAGGTTTGACGGCAAGCCAACTGTCCTCGATAGGATGGGAAGAGTTGCAGATCGTGCCATGGCTTCGCTGGATCATCGAAAGCAACAGCCAAGGATTTGGCAGCGGCCAGACGTTCGAAAGCACACCTGCTGTAGCTTGTCAGATTCTCCCAGTCATTTCGAAGTCATGGGATGGGCTCAGTCAAGGTTCGAAACAGACCGTGACCGAGCTCCTCATTCCCAGGACGGTCATTCCAACGAAATTAGGCATGCGCAAGCCGCCTCAGTCTTATTTCGCAAGTGTCAAGCTCTTCGACGACCTTCCAACCATCCACGGCCTGCAAGGCGTCAAGGAGAAGTTCCTGGGCAGCTTGGGTGTGCGCAAGACGATTGAACTCACAGTGGTCTTCGATCGCCTGATGGCGAAGTCTGCGACTGGTGCTGCACCAGGCGAGGGCAAGTGGAGCCACGTCGATCTCGTGAAGTATTTGGTCAGTGTCAAGGATGATATTCCGAGCGAAGATATTAAGAAACTTCGTAACACTCCGATTTGTCCAGCTGAGCCTACTTCAGACGATCAGGTAGACAAGGGCAAACTGTACCGTCTCAGTGAGCTTTTCGAGCCAAACGACGATATCCGTCGACTTGGACTGCCTGTCTTGCAGTGGCCAGGCCAGTGGAGGACCGCCAGCCCGGAAGGACGCTTCCTCAGGGTGTTGGGCTTGCTGCAGTATCCGGACGTCCCTATTCTCGTTAACATCCTGAACAAGGCGCCTTCGAATGGTGACTTGCAGAAGGCAGCTCTCAACTACTTCATGCAAAACAATTTTCACCATGGCTACGACAGATACCCTATGCAACAGATCGACAAGGCATTCCTACCCGTGCAACCCTTCCCCGGGGAGGGCAACAACATGATCGCCAAGCCAGTCCAGTGCTACGCGAACCCAAAGGCGGCGGTATTGAAGTTCAGGATTCTTCGTGCGGACTTGATCCCACACCATGCACTCTTTGGCGTTGCCCTGGACCCGCCTATCGACTTATGTGCAGAGCGCCTGATCAAGGCCCCGCCGCTCGATATCGGCCAGGCGAAGACGCTGTTCGGCTATTTCGCTGAGCGTCTCGCTGAGATTGGACCCTCCGGCAATCTTGCTGAGAAGCTGGGTAATGCACCCATTGTGCCCATCACAGAGGGCAGAGGCGAGAAGACGTCTAATGTGCGCTTTGTCGCTCCGCGCAGCGTTTTTCTGGGTGATAGCGAGGCTTACGGCGACATCTTTGACTTTGTCGACTTTGGGCTGGAAGCAAATTCGTTCCTACTTCGAGTTGGATCCAAACATGAGCCTACCGCCAGCGAAATTGCCTACATGGTGATTCGCCAGCCTAATCGTCTGCTCGCTACGCTTGGCTCTGCCAAGTACCTGCAGCTTTTGAGACGGATAGCTGACCAAGCTGCCGGTCTGAAGAAAGACAGGACTCTGTGGCAGCAGCTCAAACACACCCCTTGCTTGCTTGCTGTGAAAGAAGTTCCCAAATCGGTCCCTAGCGACGAGAAAGTCCGTGACCTGGACGACGAAGACGCAATGATCAAGGAGTATTCTCTCACCAATGCGCAGAGTATGGTTGTTGTGGATGACTTCCACACTTACCGGCTATTCCAATCGCACCTGTTAGCCGCACCCCAAGAAGAAACCCTGGAGAGCCTTTACGCGGCGCTGGAGACGCCCTATCTCAGCAAGCTCGTCGACCCCGACCAGCGCATGGGAGCGCTGCTCAGGGATCAAGGATTCGCGCAGAGGCTGCACAAGCTGATCGCAGAGCGCTGTCGGTTGTTCCTTTCCGATCACTCTGCTGATTCGATTCGACACGATGCCAAGTGGCTGGAGCAGAACATGACCGTCAAGGGCACGGAATTTCTGCAAGTGACGCACAGACTGAAGGGATATCGAGTGTCGCATCTTGAGAAGCGAACCGCAGCATTGCACAGGGAGACGAAGCGCGATGCTACGCTGTATGTCACGGCGCAGTTTGATTTCTACGAAGTCGGTCGTGCCATTATGAGCCTTTTGCTCAAGAGGCCACGCCAGCAGGATCTTTTGGCTTTGGAGATGCTCATGGAGAGTGATCTTCGCCGATTGAAAGCCAAGGGGTACAATGTTGATCGCATTCTTCGACAGAAGGCTGAAGAGTCCCGCATCGCGGAAACCGAGAGACAGAAGCGTGAGGAAGAGCAAAGGAAGATTGCTGAGGCAAATGCAAAGGCAAATGCAGGAAAGCAGCCTGACACGAAAGCCTTCACGAACGGAACAGGCCAGCTCCAGCTCGAGAATCAGAAGACACCCGAGAGACAGCCTAGTATGCCTGGGTCTTTCGATTCTCCCGAGCAGCAGATCGCCAGGCCCGAGTCTTCCGGACGCGGAAGCAAGAAGCCTGGAAACCTCTTCAGCAATATCTCCCGTCAGCTTGGTTTCAACAACGATCCGCCCTCGCCTCAGCACCCGCATGTGAACAAGATGCTGACTAACGGTCAAGGCCAGGGCCCTGACTCTGAGCTCCCACCGCCGTATTCCCAAGGCAGTAAGCCTGGTCCCTCAGGTCCCGGTAATGGGCAGGTCACCAGCTCCGGAGCGCTTCAGCAGAACCTGCAGTCTGCCATCAAGGCAAGCCGACCCTACAACGCAAACTCCCTTTTCTCACGCCCTGAAACGAACAACATCCGCGAAGCGCCGACATACTGCGACAACAAGCCTGGCCACGACCTCACATTCGTCAGGGACCTCGATCAAGGCATCAAATTCTTCCTCCCCCGCCACATGTCCGATCCGACATCTTTCTTCCAATCGCACCAAAAATCCCTCGCCTCCTTTGTCGTCCTGCTCCGCCAATGCGCGTCCATCTTCGACCTTCCCACATCGACCCTCAACATCTTCTCCGACGAGCAAGGCGCCACCATCGCTTTCAACCAGGGCGGCAGCATCTTTTGCAACCTGCGCTTCTTCGAGCAACTGCACAGTGATAATATGGCGAGCTCCGACGGCCTGGTCGAGGCCATGTCCTACTGGTGGATCACGCTCTGCCACGAGCTGGCGCACAATCTCGTCGGCGACCACGGGCCCCAGCACTCGTTTTACAGCGAGGGATTCGCGCACCATTATTTCCCTCGCATGGTCTGGTGGGCTACGTCGAAGAATAATACCCCGGCTATTCAGTAGGATGGGAGTTTGGGCGGAGGTTCGCGCGGCGTCGGGGAGGATTTTGTGCGTGAGCCGAGAATTTTGAGGCTGAAGCGCTCGCTTTCGAGGCGGGAGTTGAAGAGCAGAGCGGAGGGTTTGATTACTCAGAGGAAGACTTCTTCGGTCTGGAAGGGGAAGGGAAAGGGCGTTTTTGTTGATTGGGATTAGATTATAGGTAATTTTGGCATAAACGAGCGGCGATAGAAGAAGAAGATACCCTCCTCGCTCTTGCATCAAAACAATAAGACATAGTAATCCGCACATCACCATAGAACCCACCACCTCACACGCCCCCCATCCCGCCTCCACCCTTCAAACCCCATAAGCCGGCGGCGGCGCATCCGCCTCCCCCCTCGCCACCTCCCCCGCCACCCAAGCCATGACCTCAAACCCCACCCTCTCCCTCCCCCCCAACACGCCCTCCTCATCATTCAACCAAATCCCCCAAAACCCCTCCCCCAACCTCCCCGCTCCACTCCACCTGCCCCAAATCCTCCTCCCGTCCGACGAAAGCACACCCTCGTACGCCCACTTGCACCAGAAATTCGCCAGGCCGTACTGTTTTGTGAATCTCACGGCGTGCGTGGCGGGGTCGATGGTGCCGGAGATGGTTGCGGTTCCCGCTGCGTCGCTGCTGGTGCCCGTGAGGGTGCCGGTGGGGGAGAGGGAGAGGGTGTATTGCACGTGGTCGATGCGGAGGGTGGAGCGGCCGCGGCCGTAGTCGTAGAAGCCGTTGGCGAGGAGGGGGGTGGTTGTAGGGTGGGTTAGGAAGGTTGTTGGTTTGGACGGGGTGGAGTCTTTTGTGTCTGCTGGAAAGCTAGTGGCGAGGTTCGACATCGTGGTGTTGGCGGTGGATTCCTCCATGGTTTGTTATTGTTTTGCTTTTTGTTGGTAGGGCTTTTGGAGATGGTTGTGGCGAGTTGGATTCGATCTTTCGAAGGAATCTGATCATGCACCGCTATGTTGGAGCTAGGAAATATGGATCCGGTCCAGTAGGGAAGACTCGTAGGAATGCCGAGATATGGGGACGGCGACTAGGCCAAGTCGACGGATCGAAGGAGTCGTTCACGAGGCGTAGGAAGGGCCAAGATGGTTGGTTCAGTGATTGCCGTTTAGCCAAAAGACTATGCCGTGAGTTGGCTGCATGGCATGGATCTCAGCTGGCGGCGAAGCTGTGGTCCACTGCAAAGTCCCACTTCACCTTTGCGGACATCGAGATAATCTGGTGACTTCCGACTGCAATTGACATACTCGAAATCTCATTTTATCATGCACGTTAATAGGTATGCTTCTGCTCGGGAAAATCCACGATAACTCCATTGGCCGAAGGAAGGACGGCCAAGGGATCTTCGCCGAGGCTGACTGACCCCGGAGTCATCACGACGAAGAAGTCGAGTTGAGGACTGGAGTCATCACTTGCGAATGAATCTTGGCTTTAAGACTATACAATTCAAATCGTTCTAAAGCTTGTTTCATGCGAAGAAAGAAAGCAAAGTATGAGACACGACACGAAAGATGGCGACCGAAACGATCACCCTCAACGACCTGCAGACGCAAAGCGCACCACAACGACAGTCAACTCTACCAGAGGATAACCAACACCAATCCACCAGTCTATCCCAATCACAGCTCTCCCTCCGCTCCAACGCGCACAATGAACCGCCAACTTCAACCCCCAACGAACCCCCAGCCCCAACCAACCCCTCCACCACCACCCCCGGCATATCCGACCAAAGCTCCCGCCTCCCCTTCCGCCGCCTAATGCTCGTCTACGCCACCCTTTCCCTCGCCTACTTCACCTCCACGCTCGACACCTTCGCCGTGGCGACCGCCCTGCCCGCCATCGGCGAGCACTTCTCCGCCGGCCCCACCATCACCTGGGCCGGCACGGCGTACCTTATGGGCCAAGCGGCCTGCCAGCCGCTGTACGGGCGCTTGAGCGACGTCTTCGGCCGCAAACCCGTCCTCATGCTCTCCCTCGGCTTCACCATCGCGGGGGGGATCATGTGCGGTTTCGCGCAGACGGCTGTCTGGTTGTACGTGTGTCGAGCGCTTAGTGGTGTTGGTGGTGGGGGCGTGAGTTCTGTCGTGGCGATTGTGATTAGTGATTTGGTCAGTATGCGCGATAGGGGCAAGTATCAGGGCCTGCTGAGCGCGGCGATCGGGACGGGGGCTGTTACGGGGCCGTTTATTGCGGCGGAGTTGTTGAGGAGGGGAGGGGAGAGTTGGAGGTGGATTTTTTGGACGCCTCCGATTTTGGCAGGGGTTTGTCTCGTTTGTATGTGGTTTTTGTTGCCGCTTAGGCCTGTCGAGGGGAGCTGGGGGGAGAAGTTGAGGAAGATCGATTGGTTTGGTTTGGTGGTTGCTGTGGTTGCTATGGTGTTCTTGTTGGTGAGTATAGCCCTCTAGCTGCCAGTTCTGGTTCATGGTCTCTGACACTTCAGATACAGCTTCCCATCAACTCAGGCGGATCAATGTGGCCCTGGGACAACGCTCTGGTGATCTCCATGCTCTGCATCGGCGCAGTCAGCTGGCTCCTCTTCTTCGTCATCCAAAAGCACCTGGTCAGACTGCCTATGATCCCGCTCGGACTGTTCACGCAGCGCTCCACGCTCATCCTCCTCCTTCAAGCCCCAGCCTACGACTTCGTCTGGCAGGTCGATCTGTACTTCCTACCCATGTATTTCCAGCAAGTGCGCGGCTACGACCCTCTGCAAGCTGCAACGCTTCTATTGCCGTTACTTCTGACTCTCACCGTCGCTGGGTCGATTTCTGGCCCGTTGATGACGAAGTTTGCGAGGTAGGTCTACATCACCTATTAACCAGCTTTCGACACTATCACTCACGCTCAAACAGGTACGGACCCGTTCTGTGGACTGGCTTCGCGCTCTGGCTCCTCGGTGTCGGTCTGAAAGTCAACTTCTCACGCACCACGCCCACCTGGGTCGAAGCCCTGACCCTGATCGTCGAAGGCATCGGTATTGGATTCGTTCACCAGCCAGGTAAGCCCCTTCTCATACACTCCGAAACGGCCCCGCTACTGACCACCACACAGCCCTCGTCGCATTGCAATCTCTCTGCAAGCCGCAAGACCGTGCGGTAGCGACGTCCACGCGCAATTTGATGCGCATGCTGGGCGCCGTCACCGGTCTGGCCATCAGCACTGCCGTGCAATATGCTGTCGCCAAATCGACGCTCCCGCAGGGCCAGGATGTTGTCGTTTCCGACGCTGGCGGGACGTCGGAGGTCATGGCGGAGGCGCAGATGAAGGGCATTCGTGCTGTTTTCATCATCATGATTCCGTTGATTGCGATGTGTGGGTTGAGTTGCTTCTTCCTTCCTAATGTGGTGCTGGAGGGCGATGAGAGGCGGAACGCAGACGGCGAGCAAGCATCGCGTCGTGCTACGTGAAGGTGAATTAATGTGATGTGTCAGTGAGATAGTGTCGTGTGTGAAATCCCGTGAGTATAGAGTTATTATAGCGTAATCGTACAGCCATCGAGTGGAGTTATATACAAACCAATGAAACAAAATACACTCCCAAACTCTCATCCACAGCCGGCCGTGATAACAAGACTCCATCGCCTCTTGGGTATATGCATTGTACATCTAGCAGATCCTCCTCGAGCGATCCACAATCCTGATCCTCGAACCGCTCGGCCTCTCCTCACACCACGCCAGCGCCGGCAGCTCCTGATTCCTCTTCCCGTTGAAAGTCCCAATCAGCCAATCCGTGACGCTCACCACCCTCGTCATCTTATCCCAATTCCCGCCCTGCTCCGTGTGCTCGATGGTATGCTTCGCGATGCGACCCTGCTCATCGAACTCGAAGATGAAAATTCCGCAGAACTCCTCGCCCTCGTCTTCCTCAAATCTCTCCTCGCTTTCCTTCGTCCCGGAGATGAAATTTTTGATTTTCTCCATGGGGTCTTTCGCGCGGATCCCGACGCCCCGGTAGATCCCGCCTGTGCCGTCACGGTGTTCGGTTTTCCCGCACGTTTTCCATTTCACGATGAGCTTCTCTTCCCGGTTCTCGTGCGAGACGCTCGTGCCGCCGTTGCGCACCATGCGCTCCGACAAGATGGTGAGTTTGACGTTGCCGACGAGCGGCATGCGGCCCCACGCCACGGGTGCCGTCCATAGGGCGGCGATGTAGGCTATTCTGCCGGAGACGGTGGGGAGGTGAGGGTGCGTTGATGGGAAGAGGTGCAGGCTGATGCGCGGGGAGAGCGTTTCCGATGGCAGCGGTGTTTGGAGGAGAGTGGGGAGTCGCTCGTGTAGTGTCCTGACCGCTGCATGATGATTAGTAGAAGTCTTACTGCTGTATACAGATCCAACCTACTCTTTCCGAGCTGGATGGTTCGCTCGTCCGGCGGCTTCTGGTCGCCTCCGCTGCCCAGCTCCGGCACGCCTCTCGGTGAACTGCTATTGAACCAAACCTCGCGATTGATTTGGTCCACGTCCTGAACGCGGGCGAAGCAGCGACAGTTGCGCAGACAGGCCGGTGGATTGCTGCAATCCGCAGCCGCGGCGGCTTGAGCTACAGGTCGGCTGCTGCCATTGTGGGTGGTGCGGAGGAGGCGTGATGGCAAGAGCGTGCGCATCAGCCCAGGGCGCATCATGTGGAATCAAAGACCATGGGTCGTCTTGGTGGGAGGGTCACGACTGCGTGTCGATGAGGCTTGATGTTGTGAGGCTTGTATGCATTGGGGATTATGTAGGTATGATGGTGGGCTGACATGGTAAAGTTCGAGTCGAGGATGGAGAGAGCAATATGACGCAACTTGTGTTTGTGAACGAAAGCCCGCTTGCCCATTGGCTACATGTACATATAGACAGTCTTTGTTTGGCACCTTAGACATGAAAATTGCCCGCATCATGATTTTGACAGACGAGCATGCGTACTACAGTTGCATTTCTTTTCTGTAGCATATCGATGATCGCGCCCAAGTCCATTTCATTCGTGGGCAGGTCAACCCCTCGACGTGTGACCAAATTCTAAGGCCAGTGCAACGGCTAAAGACTAGGTCAAGTCCCATCAAAGTACTCACGCTCAACTGAGCAGGACGCTTGGTCGACCGTATCACCCCTGGGCATTACTCCGCACCTCTTCTGTAGATGCTCAGATTCCAATCGCCTTTCCTTGCCTCTCAGACGAGCTTCAAAGCAGCCTTGGTGGGACTACCAGGTTTCGCCCTCTGACAAGCCTTCTTCCTCCATGTCATTCGATCATTCAAGCACCTCAAGGCTTTCGCCACGGTCGAGCCAAGATTTAATAAACCATCACAAGAATGTCTTCTCGACGGGGCCGCCGAACGTGCCTTGAAGACAGCAGCTAGAACGTGTTCACCACGTGAGAGTCTCGAAGAGATATGCTTTCCGTTTGGCCTGGTTTACTCCTCGGAAACGTGCAAGCCCTACCAGGCACAGGCATTTGTCAAGTGGCATCTCAATTGGTCCTTGGTTCAAGCGATTGAGGTCAATCGTGTTGGCGGCAGGAGTAAGACCGTGAGAGCTTATTAATAGGACTATGACCAGTCTTCTAGAAAGCATGTCCCTTGGACATATAAGAATACTGGGCGAACAGCCATTGTCTCCGGACAAAGTTTAGGGAACGGATACGAAGATCTAGCCCCGACACAGACCAAGATCGATCTGCTGATTTGCTGCAAGGAACGCCTTGTGGGGCAAAAGAGAAGCCGAGCCCTCACTTCCAACTTCATCCTCCCGACAGCGTCCTGTTCCTTGCGCAAGAATCACCTCAATGATGGATTATTACTTCTGCGAATTGGCATTTGGTCACTCCGGCAATTGGCGGGAAGAAATACTCTATGCCTTCTCAATCCCAGTGAACCGCGCAAATATCCAAAGAGGCCGATTGTTCTCAATGGTGTGACAGCTGACGCTAGGCACGTCACGTTTAAGGCAACCATCGGGGTCTTCTGATTTGCACTAACAATAGCACAATGTATTGTATCGATCCAATGGTGCGGATGGCGCAAGAGAATTGACAGTCCCGACTAGGAATCTCTAGATCTCTGTGGCGGAACCTTGTTGACAAAACAAGCGGGCAAATATCTGGACTCAGCTCTGGCGTGGGCCAAGCGAACCCGAGAAACTCTTATGAGCCTATATCAACTTGGCTCTGGCATGTCTGCTATCGCAAACTGACCAAGCAAGTCTTGTGGCGTTGTTGCGAACCTTCCTTGGTCCTGGGCCTTAGGGTTTTGCGGCCGAACGGCTAACAGAGGGCCAGACCGTCCAACCATGAGCCACACAAGTGTGCTGATGCATCTGTCTGTCGGTTGTGACGAGATGACAGGTTGTCCGCATGTTCGATTTCGCATTCCATGCAAGGTATACTCGATCGCCCAGTACTTGGCTAGCCTCAGGAAGCATTGACAAGCCTCAAGGTTACACAAGCCTCACAGTTGCTGCCACCTATTCATCTGCATCCCGATGGAGTACAAATACGAATAGTCAACCCGACCTCGCAGGCGGCGTGCTGAATCTCATCCATGGAATCTATCATTGTCCAGGATACACACCCGTAGAATCCGGGCCAACGAGAAACAAGCTCAGCCCTGGTGCCGTTGCTCGCGTCTGTTCGAGTCCCTGATCGACCTTGGCTATGGCTTGTTTTCAAAGTATCCCACACGAAGTGGCTTATCTCCGCACCTCGTGGCACATGCTTCGTGGGGGGAAGACTAAGGTATCCTCATGCAAGCCATCTTACTCCGAGGCATGCGTCCAGAGCGCTTTGGACCATGTCGTTCGTTCGACGACACTGGACTATGGTCTGAATGCGCCAGTAACCAGGTTGGTTCAACAAAGGATATAAGTATCCTCTATCTCGCACAGATAAAATGGCAACCATCACAGCGATTCACTCGTACTTCACAGATCACAGCAATCCATTTGCCTTGACGATCTCATACCATCTTGTCCCCAAACGTCAATCAACTCTATCGTTGCATACTAGTCCCTCTTCAACACATCAGCAGACATCATGCTGCTCTCGAACCTCATCCTTCTTGTATCTTCGGGTGTAGCTTCGGCCTCTGCCTTCTCACTTCCAGACTCGCTTGATATTTCATCTCTCTTCAAGCGGAAAGGCGGTAGCGACGATAGTGGTTCTGGTAGCTCAGGCGGAAATGCATGCCCGGCGTTTTGGCAGAAAATCTCGACAGACCTCAACTCAGCATTCCTGACCGGCGGCCAATGCAATGCCAACGCCAGGGCCGCTATCCGCTTCGCCTTCCACGATGCTGGCACCTTCTCTACCAAGCTTCCCTTTACCGCACCCGCTGGTGGCGGTGCCGACGGATCTCTTCTTCTCAACGCCGGCGAGATGGGCCGCGGCGAGAATGGCGGTCTTGAAGACTACTTCAAGTTCATCCAGGGAAAGCTCAGCAGCTATCGAACTCAGTTTGGCAACGGCGTTGGAGCTGCCGACCTGATCCAATTCGCTTCCAACGTCGCAATCGTCACCTGCCCTGGTGGCCCCAAAGTGAAAACCTTCGTCGGCCGCACCGACTCCTCCGCGGCCTCGCCGGAGAACGTCATGCCGCCCGGCTTCGGCCCCGGTTCTGACCACGACAGCCTGCTGCAGCTGTTCGTCGACAAGGGTTTCAACGCCGCCGAACTGGCCGCCTTGATCGGCGCCCACTCCACCTCAACAGCCTTCAAGCAAGCCGCCAACGGCATCCCAGTCGGCGGCGCGCAGGACTCAACCCCCGGCAAATGGGACATCAACTACTACGCTGAGACGTACAACCCACCAAAAGACGTCTTCCGCTTCGACTCAGACATCAACCTGGCCAACAAGACAACCACCGTCGGCAAGCAATTCCAGGGCTTCGTCGGCCAGAACGGCAAGTGGCAGTCTGCTTTCGCCAAGGCCATGTTGAAGATGAGCCTTTTGGGCGTCCCTTCTTCCGCGCAGGGCAAATTCGCCGATTGCACGAATTTCCTTCCTGCTGGTACTTCGAGCAAGATGATCAGATCTGCTCCTATTGCTGATCGGGCGTATAGTGAGAGTAAGTAGGGGAATTGCGTTGTTTTTCAGCAAGGGGTGGCGTTTGGGTGTCATGGCGTTTTGGAGGGTGGCAATGTCTCTTGTAAGGTAGCGATTAGCACCACGGTTTCTGTATCCATGTAATTCACATTTCCTTTCAACAGAGATGAATCAATCAGTGATGCGTGTGTTGTGGTTCCTTTAGCGACTCCTAAACGCGTCCAGACGTGATGGCAGCCAACGTTGGGGGGTCCAATGTGCTCTATATGTCTGCTATGGAATCTTGTTGATCGCCGAGATTTTTGTTGGATGAGCTGTTCGTGTGTAGAAAGTTAAGTGAAGTGAAGTTTGTCGCGTCACACAAGCAAGCGCGTTTCCAGCCCCGCCACATTTGGTGAACTTCGTCAACTTTCGACTTCATCCAAACGTCGTATCATCCGCATTATCATTTCGCCACCAGCGCTCACGAGAATCAGTGTTTGAAAGGCCGACAAGGGCGCTCACACCTTGAGCACATAGGATGGCCACGGATATTGACTTTGACTACGGTCTATCATCATCTGATGAGCTCGAACTCCAAGCGCTCGCTGATGTCGCCGAACACGGGAAACCAAACGATCGCAAACACGCACGAGCCGAGTCGAGGGCAGCAAACGAGCCACCTAGCAAATTGCCAAAGACCACAGACACAGGACTGGACGTCGCGACCAACGTGCTCAACACTCACTTCAAGCTACCCGCTTTCCGGCTAAAGCAGGCCCTCGCAATTAGCAGAGTATTGAACGGCGATAGCGCGGTGGTCGTATTTCCCACCGGTGGTGGCAAATCGCTTTGCTACCAGGTCCCAGGCGTTGCAATCAAACACCTCGACAGAGTCAATGGCGTCCGCCAAGGCTATGCCGAAGGCGGCATCACTCTCGTCGTCTCGCCACTCATCTCTCTCATGAAGGACCAGGTCGATGCGCTCAAGCGTTTGGGCGTACGAGCGGAAGCTATGGATTCGAGCAAGTCGAAAGAAGAATACCTGTCGACTGTGCAAGTCATGCGCGAGGGCAACCTTGACATTCTCTACTGTGCCCCAGAGCGGCTCAACAACGAGGGTTTCGTCGCTTCGATGGCGAGCGTCAAGGGCGGTGTGCGTCTGCTCGCGGTCGATGAAGCTCACTGCATTTCCGAGTGGGGACATGCTTTTCGACCGGATTATTTGAAAGTCGCAAGGTTTGCGAAAGAGATTCAGGCGGAGCGGGTGATTTGTTTGACGGCTACGGCGACGCCGAAAGTCACAGAAGACATCTGCAAAGCATTCGATATCCCACCGAAAGAGGGTGTTTTCAAAACGCCCACTTACCGCGAGAACCTTAGGTTGCAAGCGCGGTCATTCCTCACGAAAGAAGAGTCATATCCTGAGCTGCTACAATTCCTCAAACAACACCCTGGTCCGACGATCGTCTATGTAACCTTACAAAAACACGCGGAGCAACTCTCAGATCGGCTGAAGAAAGGCGGCGTGAGAGCTCGTCACTTCCACGCAGGAATGTCCGCAGACGACAAAGCGTCCTGTCAAGACGAATTCATGTCTTCGAAGAACATGGTCATCTGCGCAACGATCGCCTTTGGCATGGGCATCGACAAGGCAGACATCCGCAACGTGATCCACTACGACATCCCTCGCAGTCTGGAAGGGTATTCGCAGGAGATTGGGCGTGCGGGTCGCGATGGCAAACAGAGCCAGTGCATGCTGTTTCTTTGTGCTGAGGATTTTCACTTGCGAGAGAGCTTCACTCGAGGAGACCTTCCATCGAGACAGAGCGTTCGCGGAATGATTCAAAATGTCTTGTCTACTATGGTCTCCGGTGAAGGAAAGGGAAAGCATATCGAGCTGAGTCTCTTCCAGGTCAGCAAGGAATGGGACATCAAGGTGAGTTCTTTCGCCCAATATGTCAGAAAGGCCCCATTACTAACATGGCCAATCCAGACGACGGTGGTCAAAAACATCTTCGCGCAGCTCGAGCTACGATTTGGCCTTGTGCGAGAAACGACGCCGAAGTACATTACATACCAATACAAAGAGCTATCACTGCCAACAGACAACTCTCCCGCGGCCAACGCTGTTCGTAAGCTGTCGAACAAGGCCAAGACCTGGACATACATCGACGTGGACAAAGCTTCCCAGCTGCACGATGTCACTCGAGAACAGGTCATCAGCAAATTGAACGACTGGAACGAACGCGGTTTCATCCATCTCGAGACCAAGAACGTGCATCAAATCTACCTCGTGCTCAAAGATCTCCCTTCGACCGTGAACGACCGCCGCATCCTCGCGGACCAGGTGTATAAAGAGCTCGAGCTCCGAGAACAGCAAGACCTTCAACGGATGGACCAAGTCACCGACCTGGTCGTTGCCCAGCAGTGCTTCGCGCGTTCCTTGGCCAACCACTTCGGCGACGATCTGCCCGGAAAAGCCCTGGAATGCGGTCACTGTACTTGGTGCGAAACGCACCGGCCTGTGGAGCTCAAAAAGCCACCGCAGGTTCCGTGGGATTCGAAAGCTTTTCATAAAGTGCTCGAAGCCGTTTCCGATAGGGACGATGCAAGATACCTCGCTCGAATCGCATTTGGTATCAGCAGTCCGCGTGCGACGCAAGCGAAGCTGACCAGAAGCCCTGTCTTTGGTTCGATGGAGGATTGCAATTTCATGGTAGGTGGGACGGACGGTGGCGTTACTTGCTCAGTTGCTGATGGAAGAAAGCTGACACTGTTTGCAGTCCTTATTCAAAGCCTTCACAAAAGTATGTGAGGAAGAATAGCGTGGCGGGCTTCTTTCCTCCATCGGAGTAGGCAGATCGGCGCGGCCATTGCGCATCCTCTCGCCTTTATGGTCGTCCACTGAGTGTCGGCTTGAAGCATCTGACCCTTCAGAGATATCCTTCGGGTTCTTCGCTTCTGCTCCCATGCTTTCTGCATTTATGCTTCTCCCACATGCGCAAGTGCCCGCTGCAGACAGACATCCTTTTTCGAAAATCCAAGCCGTCAAACCCAGATACCCAAAATAAAACAATTCCAGATCCCAGATCCTGATCATCTCCAAACCCAGCTTCAAGTCAAATCCCTCAATCCCAATCATCCGTATAAACCTTCGCCTTCCTTCTCATCCGAATAGGCCCAACCTCCATCCAGCTAACACTCTCCGGCACCTCCTTGCCATTCGGGTAGAAGATCAGACAGTCGCCCATGGCGCGCGACTCCCACGCCAGCGCTTTGATCGCCGGCAAGGCTTCCTGCCACATTCCGTAGCCGAGATTCGCGAGCTCGGCGTCGGAGAGCTTGGTCGCGACGTCGCTCGCTTTGAAGACCTCGGGCGGCTCGGTGTAGTCGAGCAGGCTCTCAAAGTAGGCGCGGAGGGTGGGGTCGTTGGCTGCCACCATTGGGTCGTCCGGCCGTGTCTTTTTCGGCACGCTCCAGGGGGTGAAGGGCCATACCATGATGTATTGCCGTTGGATGTGAGGTTTTTTGGAGTTACCTCTCTTGCGAGTGCACAAGAGAATAGGTTCTGCTTTGGCGGTTGTGTTCTGGCCGCTGCGGTTAGGTTTAACGTTTGCGCTAGGCCCAAATGGTACATCACTGTATCCAGCGACCAATTACTTGAACTGCTAACAGAAACGACAATCATCACATCTTCGAGAGAAGCATCATCAAAATCATACGAGCGTGTTTATTTGGAGATACGGGTACTATACAGATTGCCCAGAATTCTTTCGAAACCCATAAAAGCCGAGATGGAACTCTTCCCTCAAGATCAACTCCCCAAAAACCGCCTCCGTACGGGTGACGAAGAAGAGGGTCGAGCAGAAAGCGGGCTCTCTACGCTCTTTACGTGCGCACGAGGATAGTTCATGGTGTCAATGGTGGGTGCTCTTCGAAGCGCGTTGCTATTCGCCAAATTGTACCACAGCGCCAGTGCAAGCAGCGAAGATGCCGACCCCAGCCAGTTAGCGGTGTATAACAGCTGGCCGACCTTCTTTGCGGTGATTCGCGCGCCCTCCTCGTCTGCACGGTGGATGAGCTGGCTGTATGTGACCTCGGCTGTGACCGCAGTGGTGAAGATGGCGATGAATGTGAGCTGAGATCTGTCATTAGCACGTGGCACTCTCGAAATGATTCGGCGGCATGTCTCACCGAAGACAAAATCAGCATTATCTGGCCGACTTTATTGTTCGCTAGAGACGACAAGCTCATGATGCTGGTTAAAAAGGCCAGGCATCCGGCAACGGAATACGGGACATATAACAGCTTAGGCCCCTGCTCGAGCCAGTGGAATTGCGCTCCGTCTCCATGCACATGAGTGCCCCAGACTTTCCAGTATCTGAAGAGATCATACAACGAATGCTGCGGTTCGGAGCAGAAGTCGACAAAGTGAGTTCCGTTGACGATGTTACCGCTGCAGTAGTTCCACAGGTAGAAGGCGAAGAATTCCTTGTGCCTTGAGTGGTCGTTGGCATCAGGCAGGCCTCGAAACGTGTGGCCGGAAGCGTGCACTTGGACTCTGGAGCTGTCGACCTGCAAGCGGTCAGAGGATATTCGAACGTTGATATGGAGCTGTCGTCCATACCACGGCGAAGCTGTGTCCACTCAGCTTGCCATACGGCGTTCTGAGTCCGGACAAGAGGACAACGAACAAACATGTCAAAGAGAAGACTGTGCAAGATGTTGCTATGACAATGCGTGTGTGTCTTTGAATGCCTCGACCGGATCTCTTCATTCTGATTGTCATGGGAGTGAGTTGGTAGTAAAGAGGACGAGTTTCAGGACCCAGACGGGAAACATGTGAGTGCTTGCAATGATTTATCTAGTCAATGACTCCGAACGCCTTGTCATTAACAACAGATAATGCTTCTATTAATCTTGCAATAAGTCATATCCGTGTCTGTTTAGCATTCACATGATGGGGCAGCCACAACGTGGACACACATTGGGTATATCAGCTTCCCCGCCCTGCAGTGAGTTATCACGAACCTCTTTAAGACTGAAGTTAGAAGCACGCTGGGGTTGAGCTTCAGCTCAAATGTGTGATAGAGCCTAGATCAAATAAAGTTCGAAGCCTCAGTCCATTGTGCTTGATCGAGGCTCAAGCTTTCGAGCTTTGAACATTCCATCAAGCTGTATAGCTATCTACACGTGAGTATGTAACGATCCACGCAGGCATCATATTGGACAACCCTGCGACTTCAAAGTCGAAAGTCAACTCCGAGAGCATAAGAACAATACGAGCGTTGGATGGCAGTGCAGCACCAAAAGACAGTCAAAGTTCAACCTCAGCTAAGTATACCTTCTATAGTCACACCATAATCAGGTTACAATCACACCATGGTTATATCTGAGCTCAAGAAACATCGTGGCGGTAGCATGCGGCTGAAATGCCAAGGGCCAAGACAGCGACCTCACCTTTGTTTTCCAGATGACTCGCTACAGCAATGTTTAGACTCTTCATGTGGTCAAAACATATGCTATCACCCAGGATTACGAAGGAGCAACTATGCACGCCATCTGTTGGTTCCATGGAAATCAGCTTCATACTGCAAGGTCATCATGAGATGCCAAGGATCGTGACCGAGAAGACATGGCTCTCACTTACCAAATGGCGGCACACGTGAGCTTGACTCTTTGCCATGGAACCAATTGAGAGACGGTCGTCCTCTGTCTAGACTCCATCTATCAGCTCTACGCCAGTCTCACACCCTCAGATACCACAATAGAACGACTTGGTTCGAGCTCAATCTTGTTGGTGGCCGAGAGCTGGATTCGAAGGGGCTGTGAAGCCTCTAGATCACGAGGGGCTATGCCGAACAGCTGTGTCAATGCGGTATGGAACTAAGATCAGTCTTTGTACACAGAGTCAGTATTCTCAATGGCTGCGTATTTATCATTGACCTGTTCCTGTGCTATCTTCTCCGCTGATCACTACACCTTCCAATTTCAATTGAACCTTCACAGTACAGAAACCAATTAACAATCAATCCTTTACACATGCCTTCGATATGGGCACACACTGGCTGCATCGCGCTTGCTTTGATTCCACTGGCGGTGGCTTCGGAGATCTGCCTCGATGGAAGCATACCTCTTTGTTCCGACGGCAGCAAGCCACAGTACCCTGGAAAAGATAA
This sequence comes from Cladosporium sp. IMV 00045, assembly GCA_001931905.2. Taxonomy (NCBI): domain Eukaryota; kingdom Fungi; phylum Ascomycota; class Dothideomycetes; order Cladosporiales; family Cladosporiaceae; genus Cladosporium; species Cladosporium sp. IMV 00045. Next base: position 31,222 of record MSJI02000885.1, on the reverse strand, counting down.
CAATCCAGCCTGTCCGAAAGCCTGTGATCCTCACCACAACACCTGCGATGCTACAGCGCCGACCTGTATCTTTCCGGATCCTAGGGTGCCGAACCCACGTGGTGCGTGTGCCTGCAGGCCTGGGTACAAAGCGACGGGCTACGCAAACAACGATAACGTCAACCAATGGAGACTGCCGATCGAATCACACGAGCATCGTGTTTGGGTCGCAGAAGGTGTGAAATGCGACACCTTATGTGATGTTTCCACTGGGGTCGACAGCTGCCTTGAAGTCTCGCTCATAGGCGCAGAGTGTGTTGGCGCCGGCGCGAAGGGCCGCAATGCTACTCACCAGTCTATGCCCAACGTTGAAGGCACCTATGGTAACTATAGTCAGTCTATGGCCCCTAACAGGACTAATGATGTGCATGTTGCTTACACCCAGCCAGGCGATTCGACTGAAGACGCCCCCGAGAAACTCGCAGAAACAGATTTCGATACCGATGAGCCTGCGCCTTCTATGGAGACTGATGGTACTGACGATGCTGTCGAGGAAGACGTTATTGACGACCCACCATCGGCTATTGAGGATGATTCTATGGAAGCTTCCGATCTCCCAGACGAAGGAGATAATCCAGACGGCGATAAGGCTCCGGAGGACCTCTCAACGGAGACTAGCGATGAAGTCGACTCGAACGCCGAAAAGAACTCTGAGAACTCTGAGGAGCCACCTTCTGATGATATCTATGAACCTTCCGCGAATGCCGACGAGCCAGAGTCAGCTGATGCGTCTACTGCTGATGAAAGCGAAGAGGATCCATCCACGGAAGATGTGCCTACCACGCCAGGTGATTCCTCGCAGCCTTCTGTGGAGAGGCGCAACACAATAGGAACTTGGTCTGCTGCTGCGCAGAAGAAAGGTCGCGAAGCCTACGATCAAGCCTGGAAAGGGTACATGAAGGACTTCACCAAGGCCGCCAGCGTGATTGAAACGGCTCGCCGCCCCAACCTGTGCTCTACAGTCACACGCTCAATCGTCGATACTTGCAAGAGAGGCGTTCGCACCCAAGTGGCGTTCTGCAAGCAGTCGTTGAGAGAAAAGATTGATCAGTGTAAGCGCGACGTCAAGACCAAGATTGACAAATGCAAGAAGTCGAAGAAGGCTTGGGATATCCGAAAGGCGGCCTGCGAGGCACGCTACCGGGGAGAAATTCCAAAGTGCGAGCTCGCTCGCGTGGATGTCCCTTTTTGCGAGTTCGACAGACTGACGAGTGCATGTTGCGAGGGTTACCGGACCCAGGCCAACGTCATGTGCACCGCCGGTATCTCGGCTTCGACCATCCAGAAGCAGATCCAATCCATCCAGACGACTTGCTCTATCGGCACGGGTTTGGCCAAAGCCGCCACCAAGTCGTGGTTGACTGGTCAGGTTGTCGGTATCGTCACTCAACTCCAGTCTGTCAAGGAGATCGGGGATACTGTCGAAGCTATTCGGAAGGCGGATCAGACACGAGCCAAGGTTGAAAAGTGGGCGGATGGTCTCGCTGCTGCGGCTGCTGGCAACATGCAAGAAGCTCAGCGAAAGCTAGGCTCACTGGTCCCTCAAATCTCTACTGGCGCGGGTGACGCTTTGAAGTGGATGGAAACCGCCCAAGCCGCGGTGAACAAGAACGTGGACGGGCTTTTCAACAAGGCCATCAGCGCTGCTGGCGAGATTCAAGCCATTCGCTCTGCAAAGTCCTCCATCGGTTCCTTGAAGAATGCTGCAGACGATATCAAAGCGATCCAGGCTGCCGCGAAGCAATGTGCAGCGGTGCCCAAGAACATCACCCCAGCAGGATATCCGCAGTGGGAGAAGGTGAATTCGAAGCAGAAGCTTGATTCTGCCGTGGAAGCTTACAAGAAATTGCTTGCTACGAAACTGAAGGCTGCCGCAAAGTGTAAGGCTGTTGTCGTGAGAACACAGCGGGTGCTTGGAGTTTGATTTGGTAGATTGCGTTCATTTCGTAAGGAGCTTATCCCGTGGTTTCATGAGTTATGCAGATGTTGAATAATCAGATAGTAGCAAATCCAATACCATTGTCCTTTCGAGCTCGCAGCGAGTGCACACGACACGACCCTTAGTACACGTAAAGCCTGGTGATGTCAGGGTGCTCGAGAACCAACTTCTTGTTCTTCCTCATCAGGATCCACCTCATCGCCCAAGCCGCAACGATGACCATGACTGAGAAAGCGATGCTAGCAAGGAATGCTGTAAGGAAACCAGGAGAGTCTGAATCCGGCCATAGGTAAGGTGTGTAGATTGACGCAAGATTGCCGAAAGTGTTGGTCATGGCGATAGCCACGGCTTTCTTCTCGTCTGTCTCTCCCAAACTGGCGGCTGCCCAGGCGAGAACGATGTTGTTGACACCGTACGTCGCCCCAACGAAGATCATGATGGCCACGTATCTGGCGGCGACGTTGTAGGTTGCCGCAGCAATTGCGAATCCGGCACATGCAATCAGCTTTGAAATAGTTGTGTGCCATGTGCGCTCATTGAAGCGACCCGAAGACCATGATACGGCCACACTGATGAATCCAGAGACAAGGTACGGCGGACAAGTCAGAGCGAGTGTCGTTGTCGTGTCGAAACCCAGCGTCTTCACCACTGTGGGGAGGAAGTTCTTGAAGCCGTTGGCAGCCAGATGCATATTGTCCATGAAACAGAAAATCCAGGTCTTCGGGTCGACTGCCGCCTCTCTCAGTCCTTTCCAAACGCTCGATTTTTCTGACCGTCTGTTCGTAACGTCGTCGAAGATACGTCGATGAGCAAGTTCTCTTTCTTCGGGCTTGAGCCAGCGAGTCTTTAGCGGGCTGTCGGGCAGCGTGAAGATGGCGATGAATGCGACAGCGATCGAGAAGACACCTTGGATAATCTGTATATGTTAGCTTTTGCCTCGGTCAGTGGGTGAACGATACAGATACATACGAAAAGCCATTGCCATCCTGCGAGATTGTGTCTGCCGTCAAGCTGGAAAACAGCAGCGGCGATGAGACCAGAGAAAGAGCTAGCCAGCATGTTTCCGGTGTACAGAATGGCCATACGCGTGGCCATCTCCTTCTTGGTGTAGAACATGCTAATCATGTACAAAGCTCCAGGGTAAAACTAAACGTTGTTAGCATCGCGTATGTCACGGCATGCTGCGGCAAAAATAGAAGCTTACTGGAGCTTCGGTGATTCCTAGAATCAGACGACAGGCAAGCATACTGTGGTAGTCTTTAGCCATGTAGGTCAACAAGCTGACTACGGACCATGCCATCATGAAGCCTAGTATTTGTCAGCTGTCAAAAATTCGGGTTTGGTCGCTTCCGTTTCAGACTGACCTGACATGAACCAAGAAGGTCGGACACGGTTGAGGATCATGTTCGATGGCACTTGACCAAGTAGATAGCTGTCTTCGTCAGTCTAGAATCGACGGCATTGAGCTTAATATTGACTCACCCGACAAACAAAATGGAGACGCAAGTGTTGTACTGCGTGCCCTGCAGGTTCAGATCTTCTGCCAGCGAGTTCAATTTGCCGTTGATCATGGCGTTGCGGTCCAAGAAGTTGAAAAAGTACATCAACCACAGGATGGGCCATAAGAAGGTTAGCTGGAGCCGTTGAGTCTAGGATGCGATTCCCACTGCTCACCATCATGTACCAGTCGATCTTGCGGACAAGTGCAATTTCCTTTGGGTCGACCTTCTTGCGAGCGCCAAAGGCATCTCTGGACGTCTCGACATCTTCGACGCCGTCTTTTGGGTTTGTAGAATACTCCTCCATCACAACGTCAGCCTTGCTGTCATCTTTCGTGTCGCGTCCTGAAGTCATGGTGACCACTCGGCAGGGGACGGGGTCTTTGGGGTTGTCAAGGCAAGTATCGGGAGTGAGACGACACTCGGAATGGCGAGCACGTTTACAAGAAGGTTCCTCTGTCGGCATGGGAAGGACGACCTCTTATCACTTCGACGAAACATCAGACAGGCCATGGCGACATGTGATACCTGCCCCATGGGGACCCCGCGCATGAGATCCACATTTGATACAGTTGATCAGCTATTGTCCGTCTTGGCTTGGGCGTAGGGCTCACAGCAAGTTTAGGGTCTGTTTTGCAAGCCATGGATTGTCTCGACTGGACGGAGTAAATCTGTGTCTTATCTTAGTTAACGGATTAAGGTGCTGCCAAGTGGGAAGAAGCTTCCCCCGCAAACGGAAATGTGGGAATGACGGATATGCATGTGAGACGAGGTGCGGATAATGTACATATCCGTTCCGCAATGGAAATGACAAGCCCGCTGTTCTTTCATGGCAGTGATTTCGCTGTCATTAAAATGGCCTTGGTTGTCAGTTCTTTTCAGATTGAGTGACTCGATTTGAAAGCTTGAAATCGTCTCGATAATGGACCAGTGTATCGTAATGAAAGATACTTCTAGCACTATTCGCGCTTTGTTTGTATCTGAATCTGTCCTCGACGTCAATATAGACTCATCCGTGACTGCTTGGGACATGTGCTTGTCGAATGCAGGTACAATCTCCTGATGCCAGTTGAACAAGCTCTTACGGCGTGTAGTACTTCCTCCAATCATGCTCATCCTGAAATCCAAGAACGTCTCTTATCTTCTTGTTGCTCAAAGGTGCCTCCCACTCATCCATCTCTCTTGTCAATGGCGTGTTTGGTGTGACCTGCTGCAGGAACTGCTTGGTGGGCACCTTTGTTGTGATGAAGCTGTTGGTCGCGTTGAAGATCTGGAACCCAAGACCAGACTTCTGGATTGCCCGATCACACATCTGACCCAGGTCCCGCGCGTCAATGTACGACCAAGCATTGCGCTTTCGGGTCATGGGCTCGTTGACATGTTTGGGGAAGTCTCGCTCGTATTCGTGCGGCTCGACAACATTGCCCACTCGAAAAACGTAGATATCGTTGCCGAAGCGGCGTGCGAAAGTCCGCGCAGTCTTCTCGCCGCAGATCTTGCTGAGGGCGTAGGAGTCCATTGGGTCAACATCGTAGTCTTCCTCGAGTGGAAAACTGTGGTACTCGGTATCTCCTTCGCTGAAACATACACCGTATGTCGTCTCGCTTGATGCGGTGATGATCTTTTTCACGCCCAGCTTCGACGCAGCTTCAATGACATTATAAGTTGCCGTCACATTTGCTGCAAAGCACTCGTTGTCCGGGACCAGCATGTTGCGCGCATACGCCGCGAAATGTATCACAACATCCGGTGGTCCTTCTGGCTTTCCCGTCTCATAGCCGGCGAAATTGTAATGCGTGGTGAGGGCATTGAAGACTTGTCCGGACTTGGTGAGATCGGTCTTCAGCGTGAAGACTCCTGCATTGGGATCAGGGAAATCGACGAGGTCGAGGTTGAGCACCTTGCAATGCAAGTCAATATCGTGGATCGGCCGTAGAAGTAAGTATAAAATGCTCACCTGGTGGCCTCGTTTGATCAACTCAGGGATCACGTGCCGTCTAGATTGATAGATTAGTATAATTTAAGGAAGAATTATACAGCTCCAAGATGTCCATACCCGGCCTTTCCACTGCCGCCAGTGAAGACGATCCTCTTGCCTCCAGAAGCCATTGTGGACGAATGTCTTGTAGCTGCTGTGCGATTGATCAGTTTTGACGAAAGCTGACAGGCTACACTACGCAACATAACACAATACACAAGAATGTTGTTTTCGAGAGAGCAACCGCGTGCTTTTGGACTGTTCTTGATGACGAGGGATGTTGATGACCTTCCTTTTGAAGCAGTCGCAACGTCACCATGTCGATCCTTCGAATCGCGGCAATTCACATGCTTGGTGTTTGCAACGAAAGCTTCTAGACTTCCATCTAGCTCAACCGTGAGTCGAATCGACTGCTCAAGCCAAATTGTAGATTGTGTACATGTAGATATATCGTTCCTGGAGATTTCTTGTGCCTATGGTGTGGGTTACACAAGACGACGGCAGACATCATCCTTGGCAGGCGATCTTTTCACGACGCGGCACAGCGGCACACGCCATCCGTGTCGACACATACCGTACAATAAGGCTGCATCATCACTGCTATACTCTGTACTATCGTTACTACTCTGCACAATCTAGGCGATATTGCAGATGTAGTACAAGGATATCCCATCTCGAATTGTAACGAGAAGTGACCATCAGGTCGCACTCTCTCGGACAACACCAAGCTGGGACACTGTTCAGTACGCGTTCTCTGACGAGGGCACGCATTCACGAGATAACATCTTCACTGCTACACGAGACCGAGTATCAGCAAAGGCCTCTCAGAAGCCTCCGTTGTTCGGTATAGAGCCATAGGTCATCTGCCCGACTCCGATCAATGACAGCATTCCCATGCACATGGGAATGCAATAGTGGGGCAAGCAGTGCGATCTGCGATGCCTCTCCGCAGATTGACGAAACCTTCACGCTATCGACACAGAAAACGGTCGAATCTCCAACCGCTTCGGAATGCCTGGACGCGTATTGCGGCACGGCACAAACGCCTCGGCCGCTGCGAGAAATTGGCAGGGTGCTTTGTGCCTCGCCCACCTTTGCGAAAATCGTGGCCAGCTGAGCGAGGTGGGATATGAGCGGACTCCCAAGAGCTTGGGACGCATAGTTCAGCTTCGATGGCACCCAAACAGCTGTGGTGGCGGCCATGGCGGCAGAAAATCAGCGATCTACGGCAAGGTGTAGCTACTCTGATCTGACCTCACGCACACTCTGTGCGTCACCATTCGCTTATGAACAGCGGTAGCTCCTCCCGATCTACAATGCGCCGACGACATGGTGCGGGCCAAGTATGGTTTTTTTCGCTTCTTTCTACCAGAGCTGTCGGTCCACGCATCACTGTGGGTGGTGGTGTACATGCTCGCCTGGGCTGATTATCTTCACGCCGCATGCTTTTTGTTAAGACATTCATCCTCTTCCTATTATGACCGTCATAGCTCTTCTCATTTGAACGTTACAGCGGCCCAGGTGTCCCGTTACACCTCGATTGGATAACCAAAACAGCCGACAATTCTCGACTGCAGACGCAGGGAATCCACATTCAAACCTACCTACGTCCAACAGACCTCGCGACCTTGTCAGTATCCCAGATTTATACGGATCATGAATTCGGACCGGGCAGGGCCATCAGGCCGCTTCCTCAACTTGCCCTTCATGCGGACAAAAGAACGAGACCCCTCAAAGAAAGAGCTTCACCTACCTCTTGTCGGATACCTGCCCAATCGAGTGCGCAACCATGTTGTTGCGATGATAGGAGAATTCGTCGGCACCTTCCTCTTCTTATTCTTCGCATTCTCCGCAACCCAGGTCGCCAACGCGTCTTCTTCTGCAAATCAAAGTGGCGATGGCGGGTTGACCCAGGTGCCCAATACGAGCGCGCTGTTGTACATCTCGCTGGCCTTCGGGTTCAGTCTTGCGGTCAACGCATGGGTCTTCTTTCGCGTGTCCGGCGGCTTGTTCAATCCGGCGGTCACGCTCGGTATGGCTCTGATCGGTGCGGTTGGATGGGTGCGCGCCGGCCTGGTCTTCATTTCGCAAATCCTGGCATCGATGGCCTCGGCGGGCGTCGTTTCTGCGATGTTTCCAGGTCCGATGAATGTGTCGACCACTCTTGGAGGAAACACTTCGGTTGCGCAAGGCTTGTGTGAGTGATGATGCTCTTCTGATGTAAGTGAATGTCGGCTAACGGGAAGGCAGTCATCGAGATGTTCTTGACCGCTCAGCTAGTCATCACCATCTTCCTGCTCGCTGCGGAGAAGCACAAGGGCACGTTCTTAGCACCGGTGGGAATCGGGTTGTCTCTCTTCATTGCGGAGCTGTCGGGCGTGTATTTCACAGGTGGTATGTCGGCGTATCATGCCTCATGCGTCAACGTTGCTATGGTGTACCCTAAGCTGACAAGGTGCAGGCTCGCTGAATCCCGCGCGATCCTTTGGTCCATGCGTTGTCCTACATACCTTCCCTGGTTATCACTGGATATACTGGCTTGGCCCGGCGCTCGGTTCTCTGGTTGCGGTATTGTTTTACCGCTTGATCAAGATGCTGGAATACGAGACTGCAAACCCAGGTCAAGACTTCAACCAGGCAGAGGCGGAGGTGTTCGAGTTTGACGAGGACAACGCGGCGACTGGTGCAGATGTGCTACCACCCACCGCCGACGATATGCGGGTGTTGTCACAGACCTCGCGGGATGCTGACCAAATTCCTGGCTCAGGAGGAAGGGTAGAGGGCGCGACGATTGAAGATCGTCTTGGCTCTTCCAGTAGCAAGAAGTCGCGATCTGCAGGCAACGAGATGGCAGAGCACCATTCGAACTTGGAAGCAAGAGGTCAGAGACCATACCACGCTGGGCCCGACGCCGAGAGAGGCGAGTTGGGCGGACACTACACCGTCTCCGGGCTAAGAACCAGCACTTGATCATATTGACAAACAACGGGAGATGTGCAGACTGCCGATAATATCACGAGAATAAATGAAATCTCTTGGTGCCCGATTAGAGCAGGGCCGTGAATGCCAAAGCGGAATGCCAATGCTCTTCTCTCTCGGCTAGTTCGTGATCCGTCTTCTATCTTTTGCTGTTATCGAGCGTTGATCATGGTCTATGCGTAGCGAAAGCTGTGTAGATTGAGATAAAACGGCGCGCAAGGCGCAGCATCGTGCGCACGATTCCAAATGAAATATGTCACGACTTTTCCCCAGCTGTTTACATGCGGGCGGACAACGTTGGATTCGAGTGATTTTCTCGCTGATCAATAACGACACCATGTGGACGGATCGAGGAGAGACATCCAAACTGCAGCCTAACGCTTGCGGACTCAATATCCACGCGGGTGGCGGTGTCAGATTAATCTCGACCAAAAGTAGAAAGGCGCGATAAGGCCGCCTACCGACGGGGCGCGGAGATCAACACGCCATGCGATTTCTTAGTACCAGCCAAGAGCCGGATAGTATAGCAACAAACAACATGTCCACTTCTGCTAAGGCGCCTCTTTGCAGTACCTCCTAGCACGACTTCACCACAAGTCAGACGTTGTTGATGTCTTGAATCTCTTGATCGCACGAGTAAGTTCGCCATCAACCTCGACTGAATTCCAAAGACCAAAGTCACCGGTCATTGACATTGCGATCAGCGGCAGCCGCTCGCCAACACGAGGGGAAATGCAACCCTTTTTTCTTTGGCACGCTAGGATTTGTAGATTTTGGGATCACTGCGTGTGCAGACACGCGTGTTCAGAAGGGCTTTTCTTCCATTCTGTACTTCTGTACCATGCGAAGCATGTCGACCTCGCGTGCGCGTCCTGCGATTACTTTTCGTACGGACCCATCAGGTACTTTGGCCTTGCAAGCATGCTTCGTACGGGGGACCAGTCGGAGTGAGGTGTCAAGTGTCAAAATCAAACCTTGCCCTGTCGCTGTGGGCCTCTCATGTAAGCCGCAGGAGCCGCCAGCCGTGTTATTGCTCTGTAGCGCCATAGTAGCACAGCGCCCGCATGGCAACATGGGCACACCAATGATGCTCGATTGCCAAATACTCCTCTCTGCCCAGCCATGCATGCTGCGGTTCCTGCCACGCCTCGCACGCTTGCCTAACCATAGGTAGGCTGGGCGGGATACTCCTTTGTGCTAAGAGACATGGCGGCAATCCTGCGATACCAGAGCGGAGCTGTATGAGCTCACATACGATTTTTCACACGCCAGGAGGCTGGCATTACCCGGTCGCCGAGTAAGTGCGCAAAAATGCTCGCTCGGTATTGTTTGCGCCACAGGAGGACACCGACTCCGACCGAGATCATGCCGCGCAACGACTACGCCCTGCGTTGGAGAGATGCTGCTACTTTTCAGCCCAATCATCTCGACTTGCGACATTGATACCTGGTCGAGCTGGTACAAAAAGACGAACATTTCGATTGGGTTGAGCTTTGGGCTGGGAAGCTTCACAGCAGCGACCGGTACACTATGCTTGGAGAAAGAAAATTCCATACTGCTGATCACTTGAGAGCGACGACCGGCGATGCCAACCAATGCCACTTTTCCATTACCGGGCACGTCCCTCCTGTAAACCCGCTTCCATCCCATTTCCTCCCCCGACGTAGGGGAGTTACTTTTCTTAGAGCGAGGGGATCATCCGCTAGGCGAAGAAGACTGGGAAGATCATGAACACGATCGGTATTTTCTAGCCCTAGAAGGCGCTAGTAGGCGCCGTCAAGCCATGAGGACGTGCATAGGGCTTGTCATGGTTCGCCGCGCATATGGCGTCCTCGCGAGACTCGCGCTATCAGTCGCTCGTGAACACTCTTCCCGTATCCAACGACAGGTGATTTCCCCTAAACTTCCGCATGCCGTGGGTTCAGACGGCCCCGAGGAAAGACGGAGTATGACCGTTACCGCTAACGGTGCCCTAGCAGGGAGCCCAAGACATCACTTATGCATTCTAAAAGGCCTGCCCGGCCTCTTCCTTGACATGCTTGACTCTCTCCCATTCCTTGTCGTTGACCGTCACTTCACTCTTTCGTGGCGAGCGTTTCTTTATTAAGGCACTTGTTCTTCGGGATCATCCAACTTCACCCACATTCTTTCGTCAAAGATCAACATCGAACAATGCGCACTTCTACTTTGATGGCTGCCCTCGGGGCCGCCGCGTCTGTTCAGGCTGCGGAGATCGATTTCGAAGGTCTCCCTTACACTGGCCTTGACACCTCTTCATGGACTACTGGCCAGAACCCTCCTCTCGACGACATGGTCGATGCCAACGACTTTCAGTTCGCCGCAAAGAACGTTCTGAACGGTCGTCGCTATGCGTACTACCGCACTGCTGCTCTGGACGAGATCACCTACGAGCGTAACATGCACGACTGGGAGAAGCTTATCATGAACGGCTTTGCGTTCAGAGATGTCTCCAACCTGTACACCAACACCAGGATTCTGGGTCACGAGTTCAGCTCTCCTTTCTTCATTGCCCCGGCTGCTCAGGCTGGTTACACCAACTCTGAGGCCGAGAGGAACTTGGTCAGAGCCGCTGGCGATGCCAACGTCCTCTACGTGCCCTCCATCTCCTCCACCCTCTCCATCGAGGAGATTGCCGACGCTCGTCGCGACGGCCAGATCATGTTCCACCAGGAGTACATCTGGCGCGACCAGGACCGTCTGCAAGATGAGCTCAACCGCATGGAGCAGAACGGTTACCGCGCCATCTTCCTTACCGTCGACAACACTGGCGTTGAGGCTGTCCGCCCTCGCTACGACCGCTACAGGACCAGCACCGGCAGCGCTCACTCCGCCGGCATCACCCTCGAGGAGATGATCCAGCTCCGCAGCATGACCAGCCTCCCCATCGTCCCCAAGGGTGTCAAGACCGCCCATGACGTGAAGGTCTGCGCCGACGCCGGCTTCCCTGCCGTCTACCTCTCCAACCACGGCGGTCGCCAGACCGACCTCGGCATCACCGCCGTCGAGATCCTCCTCGACCTGCACCGCGACTACCCCGAAGTCTTCGACCAGATCGAGATCTACGCTGACGGTGGCGTGCGCACCGCTTCCCACATGCTCGCCCTTATCTCCCTCGGCGTGACCGCCGTCGGCGTTGGCCGTCCCTTCTACTTCGCCAACATCTACGGCCAGGACGGCATCGCCAAGCTCCTCAACATCTTCCAGCTGGAGCTCGAGAACACGATGAAGCTGATGGGCGAGGACGACATCCGCGGCTTCCGCGGCAACTCCACCTTCATCAACACCAAGAAGGTCGAGCTTGACTACTACGGCGCTCCCCTGAACACCGACCTCCACACCAGCGTCTTCAACCACCAGTCTCCTCTTGACTAAGCGCGTCTTGTCCTTAGAGAGCAGGATCGATCAACAAGCCCTTTTCCTCCGTTGCATGTCTACCACTTTACCAAGCCGAACGAGATTTTTCGATGCTTGAGGCACTGCGATGATGGGCGGAATTTCTTTTTAATTCATTTTCTTTATGTGCCATGATCTTCATTTCGTAGACAACCCCTTTCATCCAGAATAGCATATTTTTTTATTTAGTTAGATCAATAGCCTGACCAGAGAGGCAACCCACATAATCATATTATCGATCATCCTGTCAAGGATACAAAAATAACTGTTCCTCTCTCGACATTCTCAATTTAACTTTCATTGTACATCTCAAGTTGATGACATAACCTTGTAGAGTGTTATGTCTCATCGCATTCTTGTATTTCTGTACGGTAGCTGAAAGAGGTCATATCTTGAATCCATCACAGAGACTCACATAGTGACCCTCGCTAGACCAACTTTCAACCCAGCATACGTTTTTGAAGTGTCGCTTAAGAGAAGAAACACTACTTCACAGCATTCAAGTTCATAATCGTACAGAAAACCCTCTCTATTCCTATAATAGCCAGCTCCAGCCCCACCCCTGTTCCTTCACATCCGTTCATATCTCTACAATCATTCCTCCTACTCCTTAACAGCCATATCCCCCTCCTCCCCACTCCCCCTAGGATCCTTCCAAAACGCCCTCTCCACGCCCCTCGTCCGTATCTCCCAAACATCCTCCGAACTGCCATACTCCTTCTTCCGCCTCTCCTCCCTGTCCCTGTAATACTCCGATACGACCTTCTCCTTGTCCTCGTCCCCGTAGCCGCGCACGCGCATGCAGAACCAGAACGCGCCCCACTGCTCGCTGCAGCTGTGCAGCGACCCGAACCGGTAGATGTCGTTGAACTTGCCCCCCAGCGACTGGCAGTAGAAAGCCTGGTCGAAGGCCTGTCGGCACGACATGCTTCGCGGGTAGAGCGCTTCGGGCGTTATGTCGAGGGTGCCGTCGGGGTGGATGCGCCGGCCGGAGGAGTCGACATTGTTGGGTTTTGGCGCTGCATCGGCGCTTGCTGGTGTTGCGCTGGCGAGTGCTGGCGCGGTGTTTGTGTCTGCATCTTTTTTGTTCTCGGCAGCACCGATTTCTTTCAGGAAGGCCGTGAGTTCCGAGTCGGCTTGCTCGTCGCGCGAGCTGGAGGATCCGAAGTCTTGTCGAGGGCGGCCGAAGATGCGGAGGTGTTGTTCGTCCGTCAGGGTGAAGTCGCGCTTCTTGGACTCTTGAGGGGTGTCATTTTGAGCAGAGGTCGTGGGCGATGGTTCGCTGGAAGAGAATGGCCACCAGCCCATTGTGAGAATGTTTTACTTGATCATCGTTCGCGGTTTGGATTGCTGTCTTTGGGAGAATTCGATGTCGTTGGAGGAAGCCCGACGTCACGTGCGGGTCGAAGCCCGCTTGTGAGCTCGACTTCAGTTCTAGGTAGACAACTCAGATGGATGCAATGTTGGTCCAACAAGGACTCGGGAAAAGATATGAGCTACTTTGTTTCCCTGTGGAAAATATTTTGTTACAGGATAAAATGTTTGATGCTCTTTGTGTCAGTCCAACAAGGATTGAGCTGATGCGATTCTGTGAGCACACATTCGGTCATTCCAACTACCAACGATTTGACTTGTCGCCAGATTCGAACGATATTCTAGACAACGCAAGTCACACTCGACGAAACCATAATGAAACGAGTGCTTGAACTTACTTTTTTGAACCTCGTAAAGTAGCACTCGATTAATTCGATAGACAATACATTCGCCCTCCCATAACGAAATCCTCTGAGTGCTTACCCCAACCCTAACCCTTCGCTCACTCACCCAATCTTATCTCCTTCCTATCACCATTGACTGTGCTTATTGTTCGATTTACCAAGACATACTGATAGCCAGAAATCTTCCAGAAGCACGAGAACCATTCGAAAATCTGAAATGAACCGCCAGCGACCGCTTCTCGCGCATTTCTCAACGTCAAAATTCAGTATACATATACCCAACATCCAAACTGGCTTGCACGACGGACACAAACCCTACACTTCGTCCCCAAGCTCAAAGCACTTTGACATATCCATCAAAGAAAGCTAGCAATCAGTCGAAAGCCATTTCCCTTGAACTTCGAGCTACTACCTCGCCCTCGATCTGCTCCATCGCGCGAGGCGTGGTCTCTTGAACCTCTGACGCAAGTATATACCTTATTCAAAGACAAGACAGTAGCCCAATGTTACGCGGATAGGCGAACGTAGCAGAACATCCTCAAACGATCCATGAAGTCCCAGAACCCGCCCACACCCCGTAATGCAGGAATTGCGACGTTGACCGTGTTTGCAAGCAAAAAAGGCACGTGGAGAACAACATTCACTATCAAGTTGTCTTTTATCAAAGACCGTGGCTGCTTTTCCACGAGGAAGCACAGAGCGTACCATCCGACCGTCCAAACGGCAAAGTATTTCAATGCAGTGTCACACTCACGCGAATTTGTACTGCTCGGTGAAAGGGGTTGCTCGACGAGGCAGCATTGCTTTATTGGATGGGCGAGAGCTTGATTGGAGGGATTTGCATGGATACTCACCCTCTCACCATTCAACGCAACGAGACAGAGACAGGCCCTGGTAGGACGGAGTCGACGAGAAGGGAACGATTTGGGGAGAAAACAACCCAAGTGATGGATGGGTGATAGCATCACACTGTCAATTCTATCGTTTCACACAAGACACATGCATCCACACTCCCCTGTACCATATCATGCACACCTAATCACTCGGCCACAATCCCCAACCATCTCGACCTTTCCCCTCTCCCCTCTCCCCTCCAAATCCTTATCCCTCATGCTCAAAAACCCTCACAAACAAACCCTCGGATCCAACCGCCCCACCCGCGCACTCACCCCCTGCCCCCCAAAAACAAACTCACTCACCAACTTCCCCGTTCCAGGCCCATTCTGAATCCCCCAGCACGTATGCCCCGCCGCCAACACCAACCCCTGCGTCCCCGTCAAACCCACCAGCGGCCCACTCGCCTTCGGCGAAGAAACATTAGGCAAATAACAAGCCTGCCTAGCCGTGACTTCCCCGCCTCTCAACTCCTCAGACACCGCGCCGACTTGCTCTGCGATGTCGTCGCAGCGCTGCGCGTCCACGCTCACGTCTGAGGATAAGGAGGGTAAGGGGACGAGGCGGTCGCCTTCGCCGCAGGCGTAGACTTCGTTGTTGGGGCGGGCGTAGATTTCTGGACTTACTGTCTCGCTGGAGCGGCCGCTGGATTTGAGCTTGATTTCCGTGAAGAGGCAGTAAGCGCTCACCGGGCGGGAAGGGCGGATTGTCACGCTATGGGCGCGCAGGGCGGAGATGGGAGCGCTGGGGAGGAGGCGTTGGGTCCACGGGCCGGCGGCGAGGACGATGTCTGTTGCTGGGAGGGTTTGGGTTTCTTTGCTGCCTTCTGGGGAGGTGGAAGTGTAGGTGACGGATTCCACAGCCGAGCCGTCGGGCGTATAGTTGATCTTATCGACGGCGGAGTGCGTGCGGATGTCGGCGCCTGCTTCGCGCGCGAGATCGGCCATGGAAGTCGTGAATTGGTAGGGATGGACTTGCGCCGTGTTGGAGGGGTCGCCCATTTCGTCGTAATACCTCAGACTATCCGGGTCGATCCAGTCGAGTTCCTTAGGGACGCCAGCAGCACGTAATCTGCCCAGAGCTTCCTTACTGCGTTTCTGCAAACTCACATTATCTTCCTTCTCCTCACCACCCTTGCCGCTTCCATTACTCTTCTTCTCTCTCCCATCATCCTTCCTCCCCACACAATCGACCTGTGCGCAATGCACAGCTCTATAACCCCACCTCTCCTCACCTCCATGCTCTTCGGCCAATTCCTTGTGCAAGCGATAGCTCAGCGGGACGAGACTGCTCGGATAAGCCCAGAGACCTAGCAAACCGCCCGCTTTGCCTGAAGCGCCGCCGGCGATGGAGGAGGCTTCCAGGAGGGTGATGGAGTGCTTGGAGGGGTCGAAGGAGGGGTGGCGCGTGAGGTAGTAGGCGGACGTGCAGCCGATGATCCCGCCGCCGATTATTACGATGTTTTTCTTGTCGGTGGCCATTGTGGCGAGTGGGCGATGCGGCAGGTTGCTTGTGATGTTGAAGTGTGGTGGTGTTCTGGTGGCGAATGCTATGGAGGATGCTGTGCGCTGGCTGGCCCTGATTGCCAGTCTTGAAGGTGTTGTAAGTAAAATCTTGAACGGACTGAAAGAACCTAGAGATGCTATATGGGGAATGTGCTAAAGAAACAAAAAAGAAAGAAGTGTTGCCAGTCCCTCAATTGATAAAGTGATGTTGAAACATACGTCATACTTTGATCAAGCTCAACATGAGATCTCTCCACTTCGGTGCTCGCATGCATGGTCTCGCCCTATCATTAGCTGCTTCCATGAATGTCATGATTAGTAAACGGTCAAGCAGGTGGAGGAGTGAGATCTAGCTGCGTCGGAGATACCCAGTACGTGCGAGAAAGTTACATACGAAACTCATGGACTGACAAGACCGGTTATGAAACACACAAACGCCAACTCACATTCAAAGGGAAAACACATTCTGATATTTCTTTTAGTTTCAATCTCGCTACAAACGTGCATTCATTTCAAAGCGGAGCAAAGAGCCTCGTAGCAAAGGAAGGGAAAGAAAAAGAAGGAGATTCCACTCCCA
>MSJI02000885.1:0-14660 GCA_001931905.2 Cladosporium sp. IMV 00045 | reverse complement strand
AGCAACGATCCCAGTACGCATCACGCATGAACGACCACCTCGGATCGCCAGGAAAGCTAACACAATGTCAGACCCTGCTATCCTGAACCTCTCCGCCGAAGAAAAACGCGCCTTTGCCTACCTCTTTAATCTCGCCGATACCGACCAGCTAGGCGTCGTCACCGGCGAGCGCGCCGTCCCCTTCTTCGAACGCACCACCCTCGACGCGCAAGTTCTCGGAGAAATATGGCAGATTGCCGACACTGAGAACCGCGGCCTGCTCACCCGTCCTGGGTTCTGCATTGTGCTGCGTCTCATTGGTCACTACCAAGCCGGCAGGGAGCCGACGACCGAGCTGGCCTTCCAGCAAGCACCCATACCCAGATTCGATGGTATTCAGATTCCTCCCGGACCGGGCCCAGCGAGCCCTTCGCAAGGCGCAGCACCACCGGGAGCGCTGCAGCCGCAAACGAGCGGACAGCCGCCGATCCGCGTACCTCCCTTGGACCCACAGAAGGTGCAGCAATACTCTGGGTTGTTTGATAAGTCGGGAGCGCAAAACGGACAATTGGACGCTGGCACGGCAAAGGCGATATTCGAAAAGTCGGGTCTTCCCAACGAAACTCTTGGTCGGATATGGATGCTGTCGGACAGGGAGCAGCGTGGCGCGCTGGACCAGACCGAGTTCATCGTGGCCATGCACCTGCTCACAAGCATGAAGACAAAGTCGATGACTGCGTTGCCAAACACCCTTCCGCCTGGCTTCTATCAAGCTGCTGCTAGACGCGGCGCGCCTCCTCCACCTGCCAACCGTGCGGCGCCCGGTGCTGCTGCCATTCCAAGACAGTTCTCTGGAGCTGGAGGACCACCTCGGACTCAAAGCCCGCTTGCGAGGCCTCCAACTTACGGCACACCTCCGCCGATGTCTGCGCAGACGACCGGTCCGCAGTGGCTTATCACGCCGCAAGAAAAGGCCAAGTACGACCAATTCTTCAGCACTGTCGACACGCAGGGCAACGGCATTATCAACGGTGAACAGGCCGTTCGTTTCTTTTCTGACTCTGGATTGCCCGAAGACACCCTTGCCTCCGTCTGGGACCTGGCCGACATCAACAGCGAAGGACAGCTCACCAAGGATGAGTTCGCGGTCGCTATGTATCTTATTCGTCAACAGAGGATGCCGAACGCTGCACCTCTTCCAGCATTCTTGCCGCCTGCGCTGGTCCCTCCAAGCATGAGGAAGCAGAACTTGCAGCAGCAGACAGAGCAGACCACAGCCCCGGCTTTTGACAACGCGAACAACGCTTCAAACATGCCTAAGTCTGCCGCGGACGATCTTTTCGGACTGGATGATATGAGTTCGTCGCAGCAGTCGCAGCCAGTGCTGCAGCCTCAAAGCACTGGAGCATCTGCTTCGAAAGACCCTTTCAACCCAAGCAGTCCCACCTTGCCCAGCAGCCCGCAACGCTTTCAACCTCAGCCGCAACAGGGTAACACTCATTTCAAGCCTTTCATGCCGACATCTGCGTTTGGAGCTAGCCTTGCCAACCAGAACACTGGTGGCTCTGCGACATCGTCTCAAAGTCCTGCTCCTCCAACTTTCCCATCTCAGCAGCAGCAACAGCAGCAGCAACAATTCAGGGCACCTCCTCAACCCGCTGGTATGGACGATCTTCTTGGCGAGGACGAAACGAATGCCGAGGAAAGCAGCAAGGTTACCAGCGACACCATGGAGCTTGCAAACATGAGCAGCCAAATCGGCAACCTCAGAAACCAGATGGAGCAGACCCAAGGCAAGAAGGCTACCACACAGACCGAGCTCAATGCTACCGCCGCTCAGAAGAAGGACTTGGAGACCAGACTACAACATTTCAGGGCACAGTACGAGCAAGAAGTCAGGACCGTAAAGGACGTGGAGCAGCAATTGACCGCTTCCCGCGAGTCCACCAAGAAGATGAACCAGGAACTTGCTATGTTGGAGGGAAGCTATCAAGACCTCAGCACGCAGCACCAGACTGTCTTCCAGGCTCTTCAAGCTGACCAAGCCGAGAACGCCAACCTCAAGCAGCGTATCGGCCAGCTGAATGCTGAAATCACAAGACTCAAGCCTGAGCTGGAGAAGGCGAAGATGGACGCCAGGCAGCAGAAGGGCATGGTCAGCATCAACAAGAAGCAACTTGCGACTAACGAGAGTGAACGCGACCGCTTGCAGAATGAGAAGGCCGATCTTGAGCGAGAATTGGCCGCGAGCCCCCAACCTAGCGAACCTGCAGCGGCGAGCAGGGAAGTCACCAGTCCTGCTCCCAGCACTCTGAGTGCCACCAACCCGTTCGCCAGGGTGGCTTCTCCAGATGCTGCAGCAGGCCAGCGCTCAGTCAGCCCGGCGACGGCAATGGCTACTGCACCCACTCCTAGTGCCTTCGATCAGCTTTTCGGACCTTCGTTCGCGCAGCCTGGCAGCCGAAGCGGTACGCCACCTGCCACAAGCTTTGTGGGACGTGCTGCCCCTGTTGCTGCTGCTGCCGCCGCGGTTGCGCCAAACGTCGCCGGATCAGTTTCTTCGGAAGGCAGGTCAACGCCTTCTGTTACACCTCCGCCTTTTGGCGAGGCGACACGAGCGGCTCCTAATGTCGATGAGCCTCCACCTCCGCCTGAGAGCAGACAATTCACGCCAACTGAGTTGCCAATCGGAGGACTACGTCCCAGCGCGGAGAGCGAGGCAGGCTCTACACAGGTGGTTCCGCCTGCGAGTCGCCACGGAGGCGTTGATACTCCTAAGGATTTCGGAACCCCAGGTGTGACGAGCCCAGGCGAGGTTTCTGAGTCCATTCCCGGTGGTTTCCCTGGTCAGGAGGGCCCCTTGCCCTCATCGGATGGCGCAGAGCCTGTTCCTGGTGCTTTCCCCAGCGAGCAATCTCAGCCGAGTATTGCTGCGCAGGAGCTCTCTGGCCCGTCAACTACGACTGCAACGCCATCCACTGCACCAGTCACTGGCAAGGACGATTTTGATTCGGCTTTTGCTGGCTTCGGTAATGAGAACAAATCAGCAGAGGGCCAAGACCCATTCGCTTCAGCCTCTAATGAGAACTCCAAGCCTCAAGCAGGATTTAGCTCTGAATTCCCGCCTATTCAGAACTTGGAACTCGATGATGAGAGCGACAGCGACAGTGATTCTGATGATGGCTTTGGTGACAACTTTACTGCAGCTTCTCCGGCTAAGCCAAATGGCGCTGCGGCCGCTGCTACAGAAGACGAGAAGAAGCCTGCTGAAGTTGCCTCCGGAGATGATCTTGCAGCATCTAGACCTGACTTCGTTTCGAAACAATCGACGGCTAGCGATCTACCTACCGCAACTGACTCCAAGTCACCACCGGCGTACGAGGACAGCACCGAACAACCTGCAGAACGCTCAAGCTCCAACCAATTCCCACCCCAATTCGGTGGTCTTCTCCCCGCTAGAGAAGAATCCGAGCCTGTGCCGCCACCTGCAGGCGAGCACCTCGCGCCGTCCGAGACCGAGAACCACCTGCAGACTCCCCAGACGGCCGTCTTCCCAGGTGAAGGCACCCCGTCCAGCGCTACAGGCACCGTCTTCCACGACGCCCACAGCAGACCCGTAAGCAACGTGCCCGAAGCCGCCACCGCCGCCCCACAAGTACAAACCACCTCCGCGCCAGCCCCGAAGGATGACTTCGACGAATTCGACGACTTCGACGGCCTCGCCGAAGCCAAAGAAGCCGACAAAAGCGGCTCCGACGCCGACTTCGGTTTCGGCAACCACTCCCGTGACGCATCCGAATTCAACGCCGCCTTCGACTCCCCCGCAGCAAGCATGTCAACCACCATCGCCGACTCGCAGCAAACCTCCAAACACCTCGGCGACAGCAGCTTCTCCAACTTCTCTTCCGCCGGCTCCGGCACCGCGAGCCAACAGATGAGCTCCTCCTCGCACGACTGGGACGCCATCTTCTCCGGCCTCGACAATTCCGCCACCGGCACGCTGGACACTTCGTTCGGAGGCTCTGCCACCAATGATCCTTGGGAGACCAACGGAGCCGCCTCCCCGCAGCCGACTTCGCCCCAGAGCGCTGCGACGGCGAAGCCTGCGGCCGCGCCGGCTATCACGCCGGGCGATGAGCATGATGACCCTATCCTCAAGAGGCTGACGGGGATGGGGTATAATCGCGCGCAGGCGCTGGATGCGTTGGAGAAGTTTGATTATGATATCAATAAGGTGAGTTGATTTTATCGAATTTTTTGACTTGCGAGGGGTGGGATGGTTACTGACTTTCCTTGATTTGTAGGCTGTGGACCATTTGACTTCGCAATAAGGATTTTCTTGTTATGAAATCTCAAGAGGGAAAAGAAATAGCAGGTGAAGTCGCATGTAACTTGGGAGGAGGCATTCTGTTCTGTTGATGACAACACCTTTTCTTGAAATCTCTCATTGTCTGTTTTGGGAGGGCTTTTTCCTTTTCTGTATAGCTTTAGCCAGATTTCCTCTTGTTCTCTCCTTGGATTCTATTTTCTTTTCTGAGATCCTGTCATCTTCTGGCTGTCTGTAGCGTAATGTATCTTGATCAGAAGAAGGGAATGGAAACGTTCATATCAGCCTACTTCCATTCAATCTAGCATCTAGCAAAGCATAACTATTTCCGTTCAGGCTGGATTTCTAAAAAGAAAAAGAAAAAAACGCCATCCTCGCAAGACATCAAACCGCATGAGTTAAGGATGGTATGACGTGCTCCGATGCTCCGATGGCACGACTTGAACGACTCCCACTCCAGCGTCTGCTGGCTTATCAAGCCGGGCTATGCCTGCGTATGTCAGGATTGGGTGGAGATCGCACGCCATTCTGGCGCTGGGTTTTGGGGAAGCACTGGTTGGATTGACTTGATTATGAGGGCTCGTCCTCACAACGATAATTGCGCTTTTCCCCTTCCTAGAGCGTCGAGAGTGAAGAAATTTGGCAATTGATCTGTTTTGCTCAAGGATATCGATTTCTTTGATCGATATTGCTTGTCGACTTTTTTGCGTTAGACACTTCACATTCGCTATCCAGATTTCGATTGCTACGCATTCATTACTCAATCCTTATACTTCTTCGATCGCATACGTCGATTCGTTCAACGGCATACAGCTAGACTTCAACCAAACGATATAATTAAGGAAAATCACGAAAGATGAGCGAACAACAACACCAACCCCAAACCCAACGCCTCAACGTCAAAACCGCCGCCATAATCGGCGCCGGTGTCTCCGGCGTAGCGTCTGCGGTGCATTTACGCAAGGCAGGCTTGGAAGTGACGGTTTTTGAACGGAATCCTCATGTTGGAGGAGTTTGGTACGGATGAAACGAATAGAAATCGATCATACTTTTCTCTCTGACAGAAAATGGAGATTGATTGATTGAACAAACGGAAGGCTGACCAACAACGACAGGGTCTTCGACGAACGAACATCCAAAGACGCACCGTATCCTTCTATCGTGCCGTCGGTGGGCGACTCGCCGGAGTATGAATGTGCGGTCTTGAAGGGGGAGACGAGGAAGGATAGTAAGACTGGAAGTCCTGTTGAAGAGGACAATGCTCCCGAGTGGAGTTCTGGCAGTACTGCTGCTAGAGAATCATTCGCGCCGCCTGGACCGTGTTATGCCGGTTTAAGGAACAATGTCTCGACGCACGAGATGGAGATGCAATGCCACAAGTGGGAAGAGGGAACGGAGGAGTTCGTCAGCCAGAGTGTGATTGCGAAGTACGTGCAGGATACTGCTGTTGCGAATGGGATCTTGGGAGATGTGAAATTGAACACACGGGTTGAAAGTGTAGAGAAGCAGGAAGACAAGTGGCGAATCGAGACATCGACGCTACAAGAGACAGCTTTGGGACCGCAGTACGCTCACGCCGTGCATTACTTCGACGCCGTCGTTATCGCCAATGGCCATTACCACGCGCCGAATATCCCGGATTTGCCTGGTTTGAAAGAATGGAAGCAGGCGTTTCCAGACCGCATTCAGCATTCGAAGTTGTACCGTCGTCCTGAAGGGTTCCAAGATCAGAATGTCCTCATCGTCGGCGCCGGCGTGAGCTCGACAGACATTGCTCGCGAGTTGAGCGGCGTCGCGAAGACGATCTATCAATCCTCTCGGGGCGGAGCATATGATCTCTCAAGTCACTTGCTTCCTGACAACGCTGCTCGCGTGAGCGGTGTGCGATCCTTCAACGCCCTTCCCGAAAACTCAACAAGAACAGCCAACTCCCACGACCCCATTCCAGGAACCATAACCCTAACAAACGGCACCCAGCTCTGCAACATCCACCGCATCATCCTTGCAACAGGCTACCACTCCAGTCTCCCCTTCCTACGTCCCTACCACAACGACAACCTCACCTCCTCGCAAGCCGACGAAGAAGTCCTGATAACAGATGGCTACCAAACCCACAACCTACACAAAGACATCTTTTACATCCCGGACCCGACACTATCCTTCGTCGGCATCCCGTTCCACACGGCCACATTCTCCTTCTTCGAGTTTCAGGCCGCGGCGCTAGCGCAGGTTTTGCGCGGAAAAGTCGCTCTTCCGGGGGAGGAGGCGATGAGGGAAGAGTATACTGAAAGATTGAAGAGGAAGGGCGCAGGCAGGGGGTTCCATAGTATGAGAGGGGAGGGGCAGGAGGTGAGGTATGTGAGGGAGTTGGTTGAGTGGGTCAATGGTGAGGAGGAGGGGGTGATGCGAGGCCATTCAAGGAAGTGGTTCGAGAGCTATGCTAGGAGGTTGGAGAGGGTGGCGTTGATGATGGGGGCGAAGAGGGATCCAGAGATTGGTAGAAGGGTATTTGAGGGGCAGGTTCCATGTTCGTAGGCTGTGGGAGGTTGAATGACTTGCTTCTTGACATTTCGGCGTTGATCGTTGTGGAAGTGGTTTCAATGATTGTGTTTTCTCTGCACGCGGCATGCTTCTGGTCAGTCTTCAAGATCAAGAAGATACACGCCACCCATAGGTCGTTCAGCCCACGCAACGAACGGACTCATTGTTGTCAAGACTGCGCTCTCTGTGAAAACGGCGGCGAATCCATTCATGTCTGTCCGACGGAATCCTCAAATTCACACCCAATCATCCAGTCAGGACCCCAAGTATCGATCCCAGGGGAATAGGAACGTCAACTTGAAGCTGGGAACCATCCAATCGATCGATCCATTAAGAAACGATCCCAAACGATCTACCAAATGAGAAGGTTCTATATCACGGCTACTGCAGGATAGCTCTTTCATCCGACAACAAAGAATCAAAATACTGTCATCAGTCACAGGGGGAAAAACGAAACGAGAACCTGGAGCATCTGCTGGATCGGCTGATCGCAGAGATTCTGCTTGTGCCGGAGGTTGACCGAAGCTACCTTGCAACGTTGCAACAGTCGATGTTGAGGTGGTCGGTAAATTTCAGACGTACAAATGGCAGCTGAGAAGATTGCCCTGTTGGCTCAAGCATCGTCGTCACGTGCTCCTTGTTCAAGTAGAAAGCTGATTATTGGCTCGCGCTCGTCGTGGGGGATGCGGGTCGTGTTTCTCGCCATTTGTAGCACAGTGCCTTGTTTGCACTTGGAGTTAATATCTGCACCAAGCTCTATTAGAAGCTTAACCATATCAAGTTTACCAAGCCTGGCTGCTTCGCAAAGCACTGTAGGACCATGAGTCCCTTTAATGTCGATTTCGCGGGAGTCTACGTCGGCGCCATTTTCCGCGAGCAGCCTGACGATGCCTGAAAATTGTTCCCTGACGGCCAGATGGAGTGCTGTGTAGATGCCATCTCTAGCATTGACGTCTGCGCCATGTTCCAAGAGTAGTCTGACAATCTCCAGCTTGCCACTGACGACTGCTCTGTGAAGCGCGGTATGGTGAAGTCCGCCTCCTTTCGCATTCACATTGGCGCCATGTTTCAAAAGTACCTTCGTACAGTCCAAGCTGTGCGAAGCTGCAACCTGGAGTGGATTTGCATTCAGGCCACGAGAATGATTGAATGCAATGTCGCTGCCAGCTGTACTTATTGTGAGGCAATCTGCGCCTGGTGCGTTGGCGTTACCATGATGATTCGAGAGCTCCAGTTCCAGAAGTTGAGGGGCACCCTCATGGGCGAATACGAAGACCTTGGATGCTGAGGAAGAGTAGTGATTCCAGGGACGCTCTAGCAAGGTCTGAAAGTTGACCATCAGTTCAAGGGGAAAGGCTTCCAAAAAGGAATTTTGACAAATGCCATGGGTTTGAGCAAGCTCAGCTTGTCGAATGGACTCCAGGTGCGCCTTTTGCAAAAAGGGAAAGTTGTCGCATATCTCCTTATGGCGAGAGTGGAGGTGTCCGAAGTATGGACCAGTGTCCGGTAAGAAGTCGGATGGTTGGAGACTTTGCGCTACGTGTGACATGTATTTGAAGCACATAGCCCGTAGTGTCTCATGACCACGACCGGCTGGGTTGTGACAAAATCTGTGATCAAGTCTACCGATCCCACCACTGGTGAGGTACTCTCTCACAGTCTCATGTATGAACTGGAGCCGTTGAAAATCCCCAGCTTCTATGACGACCTCCAAAAGGCCTTTAGATTCATTGAGAATGAACTTCTTGACTTCATCGAGGCTGGGCTTGGGTCCACGGTTTGCTGCGCTTTCGCTATTCTCGGCGTGTATGATGGCACAGTACAGTTGCCTAGGTCCAATCGCTTTGCTTCCATACAACACCCAGAGCAGAATTGGCATGAGGTATTTGGTATCGCCTATGTCTCTCTCGAACAAAGCGTTCTCGAATAATGCGTGCAGACCGTGTGGTATCTCTCTCAATCGATCACTCAGCCGGCCAGGATTACCTCGATCGCTTTCCTCATTCAGAAGACGCACAACAAGGACGACCCAAAGGAACACGTCGCCTGCTCTGATTCGAAGGTCCCTAATGATCTCGTGCCGTACCTCGTTTTCCGGTACCCTCAGCATGTTTTCAACGTAAGCCTCGATGTCTTGTTGATGTCCTTCGAGATGGTCGAGGAAAATATGAACGCATTTAGGCATTGTGATATGCGGGTAGTGTCTACTCGCAAAAAAGACACGAAACTGGACGTTTGCTGAGACTGCCTTACTCGCGACGTCGTTTAGAAAATCAGTCATGTCCCGTACTTCCGATGTATCGCATTCGTCAAGAGCATCGATGTAGCAAACGAGCTTAACCCCTCCTAGCCGTAGCACGGCGTCGTATAGTAGCTCTCGAAGGAGCTCTATAGGCCAAGTTTTGTAATTCCAACTTCGCTTATCGAGCAACTTCTCCAGCACGGGCGATTGCGTCAGTAACTGGCAGAGCAAAGAACGATACATGCCCTGAATTGACTTTTCGAGTTGGGCCCCTTTAGCGTTGAAGAAGAAGCTGATCCGTAAACAGTCTGAGAACTCGACATCGGCGTGTTTTGCCGCATGCTTCACGAGAGTGGATTTGCCGGCCCCTGGTTTGCCTCGTAACCAAAGAAAGCCGTGATGTTCTGGCAAGAACGAGTCGTCACACCATTTCCTATATTCTGGGGAGTCGAAGAACCATTGGCAAGTATTCCCATGTGCTAACTTGATAGTTGCACGTCGCGAATCCATCTCTTCGAAGCTGAGCGCATCCCGCAGGCTGAGCTTGCGTGTGTCATTCTCAAGAGACGCAATAGATGCTGCAACGTGATGTACCGGTCCATAGAAGCTGTTGTATGAATTGCCAAAATGAGCCCTTGCGTTGTCGCGTACGGTGCTGTTGTCGAACATTTGTCGCCGAACGGCGCACATTTCATCGTCTTCGTCTTCTATCCGCCGCCTCTTGGTCGACTGCTCGCCGGCGCCATACTGAGACTGCATAGCCAAGAGCGAAATGCAGTGTAGTCGTGTTGATGAGTGAATGATGGAACGGTCGCGACATCATCGCTGATCTGAAGCATCTGACATGCTTACAGTGCCCCTCACTCTGGCTTTGATTCAGCTCTCGCTTGTACGACGTTGTCAGTAGTTACATGTAACTATATTTGGAAGCGAATCGGATGCATTGCCTGCCGAGCTCCTGGGGCATCGCGTAGGCTGCGTATACTTCGATCAAAAGGAAAGAGAAAAGAAAGGGGTGGGGGAAAGAGAGGAGAAAGGCAAGACAAAGTGATTAGGATATAGATAATCATCCCAACGGCCTAAAAGATTCCTATCTAGGGCAATCCGGATCTTTGCCTGTCCCTAATAGAATCATAGTAGGATAGCATCCTAGCGCGGCTGTGAAACGTACGTATCTTGTACCCAATTTTCACCTGATCCCGATTTACGAAGAATACGCAGCCTAGTAAATAAGAAGATGTAGCGAGGAAGGAAAGTTTGGGAAACAACCCTACACGTTACCCTCTACGTTCGTCGTCGCTCCATCTCCTGTTTCAGTTGCCACTGATTGCACAAATATGGCAACAAGACGTATTGTTCATCTCAAGGTTCCCATATAGCACTAGTCGTCATAAACGCGATACCGAGGATTGTACAATCAATATACGTCGCCCGAAAGCCGATTGTCTGAAGCATATTCCTGATCCATGTCGAGAACAGATTTGTCGGCCAGAGAATTTTTCTTTTTTGCTATCGAAACCACTTCTTTGAAGAACCACCTAGGCGAATCATTCGCCATTCGCTGGAAAAACCATCGAACTAAAACCATCCATCAAAACCGTCTCACGAGCATTTACCCAACCCAGTCAACCAGACAAAAAAAAAAAAAAAACCACAAAAGAATACAAAACAACATCAACTCAAAGCCTAGTACCCTTCGTCCCATCGATTTGACTCATCATTTCTTCATTCAACGAACCCATCGAACAAAAACCATCGAACAAAACCCATCCAATGAGCCATCTATCTATCCCAGTCAAAGAGCCACAGAAGAAAGCTCAAGAGAACATCAACTTCGAGTCCTGCGATCCTTCAACCGATCGAATCAATGAAGATGGAATGATCGTGCCTGAGGAATCCAGCAGATCGAAAGATAAAATGAAGAAGTGCAACGAAACTCAGCCCAAGGTTTTGGAGCTTTCTTTCATCCCTGCTATCAGAGATGAAAACAAATAGATTGGCAATGACACCACAAGCAGCGCACAATCACAACACTGCCTCAAAGAAATCAAACGCTACCAACATCCTTTCTCGATCTACGAACATGAACTTCTCCCTTCCATCCACCCATCCCCCAAACCCCATCTACAGCACCACCCTCGGATCCAACCCCCCCACCTTCGCACTCGTCGCCCCACCCCCAAAGACAAACTCACTCACCAACTTCCCCGTCCCCGGTCCATTCTGAATCCCCCAGCACGTATGCCCCGCAGCGAGCACCAACCCCTTTGTCCCCGTGAGTCCCACCAGCGGCCCACCCGCCTTCGACGAAGAAACATTCGGCAAATAACAAGCCTGCCTAGCCGTCACCTCCCCATCCCGCAACTCCTCAGACACCGCGCCAACTTGCTCTGCAATCTCGTCGCAGCGCTGCGCGTCCACGCTCACGTCTGAGGACAAGGAGGGCAGGGGGACAAGGCGGTCGCCTTCGCCGCAGGCGTAGATTTCGTTGTTGGGGCGGGCGTAGATTTCTGGAGCCACAGTTTCGCTAGAGCGGCCGCTGGATTTGAGCTTGATTTCGGTGAAGAGGCAGTAAGCGCTCACGGGGCGGGCGGGGCGGATTGTCACGCTGTGGGCGCGCAGGGCGGAGATGGGGGCGCTGGGGAGGAGGCGTTGGGTCCACGGGCCGGCGGCGAGGATGATGTCTGTTGCTGGGAGGGTTTGGGTTTCTTTGTTGCTGCCGTCTGATGTGGAAGTGTAGGTGACGGATTCCACGGCGGAGCCGTCGGGCGTGTAATTGATTTTATCGACGGCGGAGTGCGTGCGGATATCTGCGCCTGCTTCACGCGCGAGGTCGGCCATGGAAGTCGTGAATTGGAAGGGGTGGACTTGCGCCGTGTTGGAGGGGTCGCCCATTTCGTCGTAATATCTCAAACTGTCTGGGTCGATCCAGTCGAGTTCCTTAGGGACGCCGGCGGCGCGTAGTCGGCCCAGAGCTTCCTTGCTGCGTTTCTGCAGACTCACGTTATCTTCCTTCTCCTCGCCACCCTTGCCGCTTCCATCGCTCTTCTTCTCCTTCCCCTCATCCTTCCTCCCCACACAATCGACCTGCGCGCAATGCACGGCTCTATAACCCCACCTCTCCGCACCTCCGTGCTCCTCGGCCAATTCCTTGTGCAAGCGATAGCTCAACGGGACGAGACTACTCGGATAAGCCCAGAGACCCAGCAAGCCGCCGGCTTTGCCTGAAGCGCCGCCGGCGATGGAGGAGGCTTCCAGGAGGGTGATGGAGTGCTTGGAGGGGTCGAAGGAGGGGTGGCGCGTGAGGTAGTAGGCGGACGTGCAGCCGATGATCCCGCCGCCGATTATGACGATGTTTTTCTTGTCGGTGGCCATTGTGGCGAGCGGGCGATGCGGTGGGTTGTTTGTGATGTTGAAGTGTGGTGGTGTTCTAGTGGCGAATGCTGCGGAAGATGCTGTGCGCTGGCTGGCCCTGATTGCCAGTCTTGACGGTGTTGCAAGTGAAATCTTGAACGGATTGAAAGAAAGTAGAGATGCTATATGAGAAATGCGCTCTAAGAGGAACGAAAAAAAAAAGTGTTATCGGTCCCTCAATTGATAAAGTGATGTTGAAACATACGTCATACTTTGATCAAGCCCAACATGAGATCTCTCCACTTCGATGCTCGCATGCGAGGTTTCGCCCTATCATTAGCCGCTTCTATGGATGTCATGATTAGTAGATTTTAAAGCAGGTGGAGGAGTGAGATCTAGCCAGCATAGTTGGATGAGCGTCGGACACACCCAGTACGTGCGAGAAAGTTACATACGAAACTCATGGACTGACAAGACCGGTTATGAAACACACAAACGCCAACTCACATTCAAAGGGAAAACACATTCTGATATTTCTTTTGGTTTCAATCTCGCTACAAACGTGCATTCATTTCAAAGCAGAGCAAAAAGCCTCGTAGCAAAGGAAGGGAAAGAAAAAGAAGGAGATTCCACTCCCAGGAATGATGCAGCTTTTGTGAGTCTCTCAGCTAAAGCGAGAGCCGCGCGTGCACCCGCCCGAGAAGAGAACAAGAAGAGAACATCATCCCTGCAAGAAACCTTCCCCGCCGTACGCCTCGCTCGCTCGTTATATCGCCGTGTTTGCGACCTGTCTATCTCACAGCCTGCATCGTGATCCCTCTGCAAATCTTGAACTTGTGTGCTGGAGCCATCGACGGCGCCTCGGCCTTGTCTTCCTTCGTGCGAAGTGCTTAGAAGCACTTCCTGTGGACGATGGAGGGGCCAGACTCGTCGTACTCCTGCTTCGAGATCCACATCTGCTGGAAGGTAGAGAGAGAGGCGAGAATGGAACCACCGATCCAGACGGAGTACTTGCGCTCTGGGGGAGCGATGATCTTGACCTTCATGCTGGAAGGAGCAAGAGCAGTGATCTCCTTCTGCATGCGGTCGCTGATACCGGGGTACATGGTGGTACCACCAGACTGTGTGATTTTGTTAGTTATCGCGAAAATTGAGCAAGACCTTCGAAATGAATGCGCTTACCATGACGATGTTGGAGTAGAGGTCCTTGCGAACGTCGACATCGCACTTCATGATGGAGTTGAAGGTGGTGACGTGAATTCCGCCAGACTCGAGACCGAGGACGGAGGGCTGGAAGAGAGCCTCGGGGGCACGGAAACGCTCGTTGCCGATGGTGATGACCTGACCGTCGGGAAGCTCGTAAGACTTCTCGAGGGAAGAGCTCTGGCTGGCGGTCTGGATCTCCTGCTCGAAGTCGAGGGCGACGTAGCAGAGCTTCTCCTTGATGTCGCGAACGATTTCACGCTCGGCGGTGGTGGAGAAGGTGTAACCGCGCTCAGCGAGGATCTTCATGAGGTAGTCGGTCAAGTCACGGCCGGCCATGTCGACACGGGAGATGGCGTGCGGCAGGGCGAAACCCTCGTAGATGGGGACAACGTGAGTGACACCGTCACCGGAGTCGAGGACGATACCGGTGGTACGACCGGAGGCGTAGAGGGAGAGGACGGCCTGGATGGAGACGTAGAAAGCCGGGGCGTTGAAGGTCTCGAAAACGATCTGGGTCATCTTCTCACGGTTGCTCTTGGGGTTGATGGGAGCCTCGGTGAGGAGGACGGGGTGCTCCTCGGGGGCAACACGGAGCTCGTTGTAGAAGGTGTGGTGCCAGATCTTCTCCATGTCGTCCCAGTTGGTGACAACACCGTGCTCAATGGGGTACCTCAGGGTGAGGATACCACGCTTGCTCTGTGCCTCATCACCGACGTAGGAGTCCTTCTGACCCATACCGATCATGATACTGCGCGGAAGGTTAGAAACATTTTGCTCTGCGGCGAGCGCGGATTGGGGAGCAAAGCATACCCATGGTGACGGGGTCTACCGACAATGGAGGCTGTGATGGAGTTGTCAGTCACCCGAGCGATCCGGCGTGGGGAGTGAAACAGGTGTCTTCAGACTTACGGAAAACGGCTCTGGGCGCATCGTCACCGGCGAAACCGGCCTTGCACATACCAGAGCTGGCACATATAGTCAGCTCCTGCTCTCAATTGTCCGAGTGTACTT
>MSJI02000884.1:0-42407 GCA_001931905.2 Cladosporium sp. IMV 00045 | reverse complement strand
GGCTGGATGGTGACGGAGCAGGGCGCAGTGGTCGAGGTAGAGGCGGAGATCTGGGCGGGGGCCAGCGGCCGGGCCAGGTGCAGGTAGGAGGAGGAGCCCATCTTCGCGGTGGTGAATTGTCCGTATATGACCGTCAGTCCAGTATCGGGCGCTCCGGGCAGTTGGTTGGGTGTAGACGGCGACGAGGGGTTGTCTCTCTCCAATCTCGCTTGTCTTGGCAGCAGTCGTGGAATTTCTTCCAGTTCACTCACGCTGCAGCAGGGCGGTTTTTTGGCGCTAGGCCCGGCCAGTGCGGCCCGCCTTCTTATCAGCAAGCTGCCGACGATATATCCAACTTTTTTTGAGGCATGCTTTAGACCGAGGAATTTCGATCTGCGACATATTGCATAATGCCTCCATTCAGAGGAAGAGGACGCGGCGGAAGCTCTGGCTCTCGTGGACGTGGAGGCTTTAGAGGCGGTGGAAGGGGAGGTGGAAGGGGCGGCGCAAGAGGTGGGCGTGGCGGAGCAAGCGATAGAGGCGGCGGCAGGGACGCTAGGAGTGGCATTCGAACTAGAGGGGGCCATTATCGCAAGTTCGACAGCCAGAGGGTGAAAGAGATCGACTCCGACGACAGCGAAAACGAAGGACCCCCACCAGAGGAGGAAGAGGATGAAGAAAGCGATCAATCGAGCGAAGAGGAAGAGGAAGAAGTTGCACCGGCCGGCAAAGCATATGGCGCTCTGTTGGCGTCTTTCAAACGCTCAGATGACAGCGAAGGCAGAAGTAGGAAGCGACGCAAGCTCGATGTCAAGGAGCCTGCTCCAGAGGCGCAAGCCCAATCTGAGGAAAGCGACAACGAATCAAATGCCGAACCGGGACTGGAGGTTGAAGACGCAAGCGAGGACGAAGACGACGCAGAAGAGATTGACGAGGCTGTCGCAGACGGCTCTTCCGAAACTCTTCAAGGCGACGATGATGAAGACCCGGCAGATCAGTTTGAGGCGCATTTCGCCAACCCGGACGATAACGAACTTGGAAAGCGCCTTAAAGATGCACAAAACGGCGATTGGCGCACTGAGAAGCAAAAGTCATACGGAAAGGGGAGCTTGACTTTGACTGTACCTCAGTCTTTATCAGACAGTGCTCCACGGAGAACGAACATGAACAGCACATCGGAAATCACATTAAAGCAAAAGCTCATGGAGACGGCGAAAAAGCAAATCGGAACATTTGATTACATTCAACGGACAATCGCGCCGTACATGTTGAGCTATACCGATCTACTTGTGGGCAACAGATCACCATCCAATGCTGCAAGTCTCCGAAATCTGGCTTGCATGCACGCCATGAACCACGTACTCAAGGGCAGGGACAAGATTTTGAAAAACACTGCAAGGATCGCACACACGGAGGGCGGCGAAGCACTTGAATTCCGCGACCAAGGATTCACCCGACCAAAGGTTTTGATTCTGTTGGAAACTCGTGAAATGTGCGCGCGTTATGCCGACAGTATCGTCAGTCTATTCGCGCCAGAACAGCAAGAGAACAAGCAACGTTTCCAGGATTCCTTCAAGGAGCCAATCGATGATGCAGACACTATGCCCGAGGATTATCGCGAACTGTTTTCCGGTAACAACGACAACAATTTCCTCACGGCCATGAAGTTTACGCGCAAGACGCTCAAGTTCTTTTCCGCTTTCTACTCGAGCGACATCATTCTTGCTTCGCCCCTCGGTTTGCGCCGAATCATAGAACACGAAGATCGTCGCAAGAGGGACCATGACTTCCTCTCTTCAATCGAGATGGTGATTGTCGACCAAACTGATGCGATGCAAATGCAAAACTGGGAGAACGTCGAACTTGTCTTCAAGCACCTCAACCTGCAACCCAAGGATCTCCACGGCTGTGACGTGAATCGCGTTCGCAACTGGTACCTTGACGGCAACGCAAAGCACTTCCGCCAGACCATGATGTTCTCAGGCTTCGTGACACCAGAGATCAACCGCATGTTCAACAGCGATCTTGTCAATATCGCCGGCAAGGCAAAGCTTACCGCCCACTATGAGGGCGCCATCACATCTGCCACCGGACTGGGTATCAAGCAAACCTTCTCCCGCTTCAACGCTCTTACACCCGCCGCAGACCCGGATGCTCGCTTCAAATACTTCACCACAGCAGTCCTACCTGCGCTTATGCGCTTGCCAAAGCCCGCTGATGGCGCGCAGGGCGTTCTTATCTTCATCCCTTCATACTTTGACTTCCTGCGAGTGCGCAACTTCTTCGCCACTTCCGATGTCACAGCGAACATCTCCTTTGGCGCTATTCACGATTACACCGACGTCGCCGACCAGCGCCGTGCGCGCTCGCACTTCATGTCAGGCAGGCACACATTCCTCCTGTACACGCAGCGTGCGCACCATTTCTACCGCCTGAAGCTTAGGGGTGTCAAGAAGGTTGTCATGTACGGCTTGCCGGACAACGAGGTCTTCTATCGTGAGGTTGTAGGCGGGTATTTGGGAACTTCCATCAGTGAGGGCAGAGTCGTGCCTGAAGAGACGACTGCTAGGTCGCTGTTCAGCAGGTGGGATGGTATGAGAGCTGAGCGTGTGGTTGGAACTGACAGGGTGCGGGCGTTGTTGGGAGGTGCTGGTGATACTTTTGATTTCTTGTAATATAGCTGTCTTTATGCGCAGCTCCAGAAAGAGTGCGTTATTCAGATTAAATCAGCGAGGATGTTCGGATTCCCAGTATGGTTCTTCGCCCACCTTATCGATAAGATCAGATCAATGATGTCCCGCGCCGAAAGCGCAATCCTCCAAAGAAAGACCCCACTTTAAAGTCTACCCAGTGGAAGGGTCGACTCATCACAGGCGCAAATTGCCCGCTATTTGCGATCGGATTCCGCCGTTTCTCTGCAACTCCAACACCACATTCATACAAAATTACCAACATGTCGACCTTCGGCCAGTACTTCCGCGTGTCGACTTACGGCGAGTCGCATGGCCGCAGCGTGGGCGCCATTGTCGACGGTGTCCCTCCAGGCCTCAAATTGACCGAAGATGACATTCAGCCTCAGATGACCCGCCGTCGTCCAGGACAGAGTGCCCTCACCACTCCCCGAGATGAGAAGGACAGAGTCGAGATCCAGTCTGGCACTGAATTTGGTGTCACTCTCGGCACACCCATTGGCCTCCGTGTCATGAACCAGGACCAGAGACCCAAGGACTACGGCAGCAGCACTATGGACATGTACCCCCGCCCCAGCCATGCGGACTGGACCTACCTGGAGAAGTACGGTGTCAAGGCTAGCTCGGGAGGTGGCAGAAGCAGTGCAAGAGAGACCATTGGCAGAGTCGCTGCTGGTGCGATCGCTGAGAAGTACCTCAGTGTTGCACACGGCGTGGAGATCGTCGCTTTCACCAACAGCGTTGGTCCTGAGCACTTGTTCCCTCCGACTAAGGAGCACCCGACTCCTAGCACCAACCCTGAATTCTTGGAGCTCATCGGCAAGATCTCTCGCAATGAGGTGGACGCGAACCTGCCGATCAGGTGCCCTGACAGCGAGGCCGGCAAGAGAATGGAGAAAGTTATTGAGGAGTACAGGGACAAGAACGACAGCATTGGAGGTACCGTCACATGCGTGATCCGCAACTGCCCCTCAGGTCTGGGCGAGCCCTGCTTCGACAAGCTGGAAGCCACTCTCGCGCACGCCATGCTCTCCATCCCCGCGACCAAGGGCTTCGAAATCGGCTCTGGATTCGGCGGCTGCAACGTCCCCGGCTCAATCCACAACGACCCCTTCGTCAAGTCAGAGAGCACCACAGACCCCGCTCG
This sequence comes from Cladosporium sp. IMV 00045, assembly GCA_001931905.2. Taxonomy (NCBI): domain Eukaryota; kingdom Fungi; phylum Ascomycota; class Dothideomycetes; order Cladosporiales; family Cladosporiaceae; genus Cladosporium; species Cladosporium sp. IMV 00045. Next base: position 38,591 of record MSJI02000884.1, on the reverse strand, counting down.
CCCCGGCGTCACCCGTCCCCGCCTGACCACCAAAACCAACAACTCCGGCGGCATCCAGGGCGGCATCTCCAACGGTGCACCCATCTACTTCACCGTCGCTTTCAAGCCCCCCGCGACCATCGGCCAGGCGCAGCAAACCGCCACCTACGACGAGACCGCCGGCGTGCTGGAAGCCAAGGGCCGCCACGACCCTTGCGTCATTCCTCGCGCCGTCCCTATCGTTGAGTCCATGGCTTCCATCGTCATCATGGACGCTCTCCTCGCCCAGAGCGCGAGACAGGCTGCTCGTAGCCTCCTGCCGCCTATTCAGGACGTGACTATTCCTATCAGCATGACGCACAACAACTTGACCAACGCGGCTGACAAGCCTGAAGAGAAGGCTTGAGGAGTTTCATTTGGTTTGAGAGATCTGGACTCTGAAGCTAGGACGATGTTCAAGGTACATGCATATACGAAGATAGTAGATGCATAGAATAGAGGCGACGCTTGTCTCATCGGGTGGGAAAGGAGGCGTCGGTATGAATTTTTTCACGCAGATCTAAAATTGAAGTTTCCAGACACGAATAGGTCTTGAACTGATCGACTCCTTTTTTCTCAGCTAAGACCTTGTTGTTCCCAGCATTGGCGGACGCCATGTCTCCAGATGACCTTCTGACCTTCAACAGCGGTGAGCTCGGGAACTGGCAATATTGGCTTGTTTCTGAGTCAACTATGGATCCTTCCGATAGCCCATGTTGGTATCGTAGGTTCGAAATGGCGATTCTGGCAGAGTTCTCGCTTATCCACTGGGAATCAGTTTTGTCTTGTCGCAGTTGATGCTCGAGCTCCCCTAAAATCGATAGATTGCTGAAACCACTGGGATCTGGCCCGATTCGACACCTGATACGCCACTATTGGGGTCTCATTTGATTCTTTGTGAGACAGACTTCTTGTCTTGCCCGCCTATACATCAAGCCACCCTACAGGTTTGAATATAAGTACAACAGCACTCTGTCTAATAATCCATCTCTTCTTTCTTCAGGCCGGTCCTCAATTTTCGAAAACAACAAGTCCCTTCCGGCACCAAAGACTCATTTCTTGATTGTCATACGCCTTGCACAAACTTCTCTTCATCTTCTTTCCACCGCATGCTCGCAATCACAGCAATCCCTTCTTCCAGGTCAACGACAATGTCTCTCGATCGTACTGGCGCCAACATTAAGGGTGTGCATAACACACCTGGCATTCGCCGTCCCAACACATCGAAGCCCGAATCCATCTCTCGCGTAGTCGGGCCTAAGCACCATTACGGAACTCGCACTCAGTCGAAGTTGCAGACTGAGTCGAACGATCCAGATGCCTCAGCACTACGTCCAAGTTCTCCCGATGGCCCTTTCTCTCGCAGCGCACACGGTATCCTTGGGCAGTCTCCTGGTTTCGCGCAGCCAGCATTGACGGAGACACCTGTCAAGAAACCCAAAGAGGGAACCGGAAACGATGACGAAATCACGCAGCGCAACAATGGCTTTGACACCTCTGGCCTTGGAACTAACGACCAGAGTTCAACCTTCAACCTACCTGCAACACCGTCCACATTGCAAGGCCGCCTCACTCGCTCTGCCACCAAGCGTATCGCGGAGAACGAAGGCAACGACGATTTAGAATCGATGCCTGATGTACAACGCTCCCTCAAGCGCAGGAGAGCTGCCAGACAGGACGGGCGGGATACCCAGCTCCCCTCACCACCCTCCAGACCGACGACCCCTGGACCAGCAGAGGACGGCGTTCAACCACCCGTCTTCAACGATCCCTCGTCCCCGTATCTCACACCTGCAACCCCGGGAAGACCAGCAGAGTACAGCGATGAGCCACCGGTCTACCAATCTCCTTCGTCGCCAAATATCAGGCCCGAAGCGTTTGAGCAAGTGGAAGGCGGCTACGCCTACGAAGACTACGCGTTCGTTGGAGAAGGAGGTCAGGAACACATGAAATTCATTCTGGAGGTGTCTGTCCCGGTGCCCTCGAACCTCGGCAGGCGCCCTCGCGGCTCTTAGGGCCAGTGGTAGAGAGACGTCGGGAGATTTATGCCCTCTCTGGACAGTCTGGCGGTGGTGTTGAGGTCGATGTGGCTGTTGCTTTCTCGTTAATGGGGAGGCTTCTCTGCGATTTGCTATTGAGTTGATCATTGCGTTGCGTCGCTGGATTTTCTTATTGTCTGCGTTGCTTTTCGGGATTGAGAGTGGGTTTTCTGGCATGCTTTACTGAGTTATTGTCGATCTGATCTTGTTTTTTCCTTGTGTTGTGATGCGTTTCCTTGCTTTGTACATGTTTGCATCTTACCTCGCAGCATACTTAATATTGGAATAGAAAAATTAATAGGAGCTGGTCTCTGCAAAAACAAAACTCCCGATTTTTAAGTCTCATCGAGATCCCATTTCGTGATATATTTTCACACGGTTTCTCGGATGGAGCTCGCAACGTCCAGGACTAAAGATACGAGCATAGACGATCGTTCTTCATCAGCCCGTATAACTTACATAGTTATGACGAGGGAGTCGGTGAGAAGAGCTAGTCTGTTATCAATGATCCGAAAGTAGACACGGCAGCGGATGAGGTGAAGTCGACTCAGAAGCGTAAGCGAAGGGCTGAGCTCCGTGCGGTGGCTGGCGAGGCTGGCAAGGCACACACGGCTTGAGTATGCTTTGTCCGGCATGGCAAGCCGTGGCAAAAGCTTTGTATTAGAGAGCTATTATGCGTTCGAGAGTCATTGCTACAATCTGACGGTGATTTGTTGAGCTTGACATATGCGCCATAGAGACATATGCGCTATTGAGGAAAGTGAAACAAGGGCGGTTGGGCTTCTGCAAAAGACCCTGTCGATGACTTGGGATGATATGCGCGAGTGATAATTATTCGAAGTCTCACTTCTGCTTCTCTTTATAGATATAGGTGAATCAGATGATAGAAAGCGTGTGATTATTATGCAGATGTTAGTCAAACTAATCGAAAACAGTTCAACTTCTTCGTTCCCCGGATCGTGCATCCGACGATTTACAACTACAGCAATTGCCTCTCGCCACCGAACGAAAGGGAGAACTCTACCTACTCTCGTATCACCATCATCAGGACTACCGAGCCGCAAGATACAGGCTTGCCCTGGCAACAGCATCAAGCAAACCAGATCAGATCTCAACGAAGTGGTTGGAGCGGACGGCTCTCCGCCGATCCGTTCTCCACACCTCATCTTGCACCATCAACTCCAGGAAAGTCTATGATGTCGACCTGGACCAAAAAACGTCTGCTTCACGCGAACGGTGGAGCCTCTTGCGCCAGGATTGTTCTATTTGACTACCCGATCTGGGACCTACTGCTCGATGATAGACTTCTTTGCATCAACGACCGGAGCTGCACGCCGTGTCGAAGCGAGGCAAAACAGGGTTCTGCTGGCAGAGAGTGAAGTCTGTTGGTTGAAAGGAAACGTTCAAGCATGTGGCGGATGTCGAAAGCCTTACGTGCCTTGGTTCTGGTCTTTGAGGGCTTTGCATTATGATTGGCATTGCGCATCTTATTCGATGCGTTGGACCCGTTCTCACGATTAGAGACGGCAGAGGTGATATGGCTTGTGCCTGGCTCGGCGAGGCATGCTGCCATGTTAGGCCCAGGGAAGTCGGCATCTATCTATCGCACGCGTCATTTCCTCTGTTAGTTCGAGCGCCGCTGTTGGATCGCTGCAACATGTCAATCTAATGGGAAAAGGCCCGTAGTGTAATGTTAACTGAGCCCTTAGGCATTCATAAGCCTCAGGGCCGCCACCTGTGTAGGTCCTGATCTGCAGTTCTTCAGTTCCTTCGCGGTCATACTCTTTCGTTTCTTTTGGCAGCAATAATGGCCTTTCAGGTGCTGTCTCTGGCCTCTTTGGCTGTCGCCGTAACGGCAGACGAGGTTGCGTGGTCGGGGTTTGACAGGTGGTCGTTCAACTCTTACAGTGAACTTGGAACAAAGCAGGCGCAACACTTGCCATGGTTTATGAAGAACAACGTGAGTGAAACCGCCTGGCTGGGTATATCGATCATGTACTGACACTCCCCAGCCTCTACCAGCCGGCAAACCTTGGGGTACAAGGAACAAGGACACCAATTACTACACCGACTTCCCAAGGACTGGCGTGACCCGCGACTTCGACTGGACAGTCACGAAACAAACATGTGCACCAGATGGCGTGAACACCACCTGTGCTTTGGTCAATGGACAGTACCCGGGGCCCGCCATCGAGGCAAACTGGGGTGACACTATCAGAGTAAAACTCACCAACAACATCGAAGACGAAGGCACTGGCATCCACTGGCATGGCAACTTGCAGAAGGGCAGCCAACCGAACGATGGTGTCCCAGGCGTATCCATCTGCCCAATCGCCCCTGGAGAGTCTTTCACCTACTCATTCCCCGCTGAACTTTACGGTTCATCATACTGGCACAGCCACTACAGCTCCCAATTCGCCAGCGGTCTCTCTGGCCCGATGATCATCTATGGCCCCAACGCAAGCACCTACGATATCGACCTGGGCCCTGCCCACTTGACCGACTGGTACCACGACTACTACGAGGACTTGCTCACCGACCTGATCAAGCCTGTCTCCGAGGGTGCGCAGTACCCTTACTCCAAGAACATTCTGATTAACGGCAAAAACCCCTTCGACTGCGACAACGCCAACGGAAGAGACTGCGAGTCCGCTCCGATTGCCAGGTTCAACTTCACCAGCAGCAAGACGCATCGCCTGCGTTTGATCAACACCTCGGCGGAGGCTCTTCTCAAGATCTCCATCGACGGCCACACCATGAAGGTCATGGCGAACGACTTCGTCGAAATCGAGCCCTACGAGACTAACGTCGTGACGCTAGGCGTCGGGCAGCGCACCGATGTCCTGATCGACGGAAAATACTCGAGCACCCAAGGAGCTTACTGGATGCGCGTGTTGGCGCCCGAGGGTTGCGCGGCAAACAACGGCCAGCGCGTCGGCAAGGCGGCGATCTACTACGAAGACGCCGATGACAGCCAGCTTCCCTTCTCAGAGCCATGGGATGGCTATGACAATGCCAATTGCTTCAACGATCCCCTCGAGAAGACCGTGCCCGTCATGTCCCTCGACCCTGGCAACCCTGGCAAGTCCGTTGATGTCAACATGGAGGGTCACTCTAATGGCACGTACGGCAAGTGGTGGATGAACAACGTTTCTGCGGTTGTCGATTACAACGACCCTATTCTGCTCCGCGCGAAGATGGGATATACTGATTTTCCGAGAGAGAGGAATGTGTACCAGTACAACAGCGAAGTGAGCTCTGTTCGATTTGTCATCAAGAACAACAACGGGAACGCTCATCCGGTAGGTGCAACCAACAACACCCCATTCAGACAGCCGAGACTGACACGGTCGATAGATGCATCTCCACGGACACAACATCTTCGTCCTGGCCGAAGGAGAAGGCGACTGGGACGGCAAGATCGTCAATTCCAAGAACCCTCAGCGACGAGACGTGCAGATGGTGAGGCCCAATGGTCATTTGGTCATCCAGTGGTTCCAAGACAACCCCGGCGCCTGGGTAAGTGACTACCGCGCGAACACTAATGCACCATTACATTTGCTAACGGAGCATCACAGCCATTCCACTGCCACATCGCATGGCATCTGAGCCTGGGAATGATCATCGAAGTCCTGGAATCGCCCGAACTCATCCACAAGGAAGTCGATGTGCCCAGCACTGTCAGTCAGACTTGCAGAGACTGGTGGGCGTTCAACAAGCACAGTCCTATTGAGATGCTTGACTCTGGACTCTAGAAGCGAATATTAGCTTTCAGCAATCTTCGAAGCGGTGCGGTGCAAATATGCGGTTGCAGATCCGGGTAAACCCCAAACGCCACCTGAAGGCTTGCGGCTAAAGCCCCAACCCCAATTCCAGCCTTGGAAAGGGTTAGTGCTTGGCCTCATCCTTTTTGAGCTGCGAGATATATGTAAATGCAGGATTCAAGGCGATGGCGTTCGGATGGAAGAACGCGAAGCTTCGTCTTGCTGTGCTGGAGGTACGAGGTGCCAGCCTTAGCCGGCGAAGCCCACTTCTTCGAGGTGGAGAAGAGGGGAACGGCTCAATGGTATGCTTGACTACTCCGAAAGTCGACGCGGTAATTGAGCTCATAGTATGGGCTGTGAGGGGAATTGGTGGTCGAGGTCGAATATCAGGCTGAAGGGGCCATTGCTCGGTAAAGAAGCAATGCCTTAATTTCGTAATTTCAACTATTATAAGTTAGCACTTCAATAAGGATTTTCGTAATGTTCATGAAGAGCAGCTCATTGATCCGTTTTCAGATCTCTATGAAAATGCTCGTCTCCTACATCGTCGCCACGCTTCTTGTCCAGGTCTCGATAGCCACCCCTCATGGCAACAGACCGAGGCCGTGGGGTTACTTCACCAACAATACCATCTACCAAACCACCGGCGCCGAAAGTATCACCTACCCTCGCTACACAGAGTTGAGAGATGGCACCATCATCGCCACCTCATCGCTCTCTGGCCACGATCCAAACTACTTCCCAGTGTTTGAGAGCAAAGACGGAGGCGCTAGCTGGAAGTACATCTCGAACCTCACCGACCAAGTCAATGGCTGGGGATTCAGTGCCCAGCCCGCCTTGACCGAGTTGACAAAACCTCTTGGTGGCTTCCCAGCTGGTACCATCCTTGGCTCGGGAAATAGTTGGAGCAACAATGGCACTCGTATCGACTTGTACGCCAGCACGGACAGAGCTAGAAGTTGGCAATTCGTCAGTCATATCGCTGAAGGCGGCCGGCCGAACACCACGAATGGAGCAGATCCCATCTGGGAGCCGTATCTCTTGTAAGTGACTGATTCTGACTGCAAGCTTCATTGCAGCCTCAAGTACACTGACACAACGTCCAGGCAGTATGAAGGCCAACTAGTCGCCTACTATTCAGACCAGCGTGATCCAAAGCATGGCCAGAAACTTGCTCACCAGACCTCTCGTGACCTGCGTCATTGGGGTCCAGTCGTGAATGATGTCGCTTACGACCTTTACGAGGCACGACCTGGCATGACCGTCATCGACTATATCAAGCCGCTCAAGAAATGGATTCTGGTCCATGAGCTACCCATTGGCAACTCATCTTCGTATGGCGTCAATTATCCAGTATACTACGTGATGGCAGACAGTCCTCTCGACTTTCGCCTGAACGAAGGTCGCCCGATTGTCATCAACGGCGTCGCTCCAAATGCCTCGCCTTACGTCGTCTGGAGTCCAGTCGGAGGGCCTCTGGGCACGATAGTCGTCTCAGACGCCGATAAGCGTTCCGTCTTCACAAACAGACACGGAGGAGACCCGGACAAGTGGGAGGAGCACGCCACGCCAGCTGGTGCAGTTTACAGCCGGGCCATCCAGATTTTCAAGAAACGTCCGGATCACCTGATGATTTACGGCGGTGAAACGTTTGACGGCAGGGCGCTTGGCCTGCACACACCGTTCTCCGCGACGGTGGTGGATTTGAAAAAGGTCATGCGCGCGGACGCAGAAGAGTGGTGAAAAGGCGCCGCGACGGAAGGGGAAAGGGTTGGACCATAGACTACCTCCTATAGTTTGGTAGCAGTCCAGCGCAGATGATGTGGCATGAAATCAAATACGTGTGGTTGACAAGGAATCTAGCCTGCCGCGCGGGCCTCTTCCTTCTCGGCGTTGCGTGGCGACCCCGCCGTGGCAGTTGCGACTTCAAAGTTGCTAGAGCGCAAAAGGCAGGACGAGAATGCCCATTGAAACTCACTTAAGCGATGGTATTTTTGATTCCTGATGATGCCGAGTCGCGTAGGAGTCTGGGGAAAGGAAGGAATCGGGCAAGGGAGGCATTGGCCTTACGAGCATGTGGGAATACTAGCGACCATCACGGTGGGTATAATCAACTTTGGTGCGGGCAGCAAGCATCATCACCACCATCACCCGAGGCGCCGCGGCTTGGCAAGCATCGCGAAATCGCCCGACCATTCCGGTGGTGGAAAAGGGCCATAGACTACAAATACAATCACTTGAGACACTACCGAGAGCGAGACGGGCGGTCACGGCCGCAAGACAGGACAGAGCAGTTTCGCCATGTTTCGCAGACAGGACGACGGCGAAGCCTGCCACAGCGGCCGCAACTACAACGAATCCGAATACAATCTTGGGCTGCACGTGGCCTCTCTCTTCGTCGTGCTGGCCGTATCATCTCTCGCTTGTGCCTTTCCTCTGCTGGTTCTCAGATTCCCTCGTCTGCGTATCCCTGCCCGCGTGCTGTTCGTTGTGCGCCACTTTGGTGAGCCCGTCCTTTCTGTCTGTAGGATTCTGCCCCGATTACTGACAAAGAATTCAGGTACCGGCGTTTTGATAGCCACGGCGTTCGTGCATCTGCTCCCCACAGCATTCATCTCCCTGGGAGACCCTTGTTTATCTAGTTTCTGGACCGATGACTACCCTGCTATGCCTGGAGCCATTGCGCTCCTGGGCATCTTCGCCATCGCCGGAATTGAGATGACCTTCAGTCCCGAAAAGCGATGCTGTGCAGCTCCGATGACATCCAGCCCGATCGTGAGGGACTCTGGCCTCGTCCACGACCACCAGTCCGTTGATGATGAGGAGCGTATGGGAAATGCCGCTCGCCAGCGCGGCGCCAACTTTTCGACCGCACAGCGTCAGCAAGAGCATGAGCACTCCTCCGATGAGGAGTTCAACCCCGACGAAAAGATCAGGCTCACTGCAGAGCAAGAGCACGAAAAGGCGTTCATGCAATGTGTCCTTCTCGAGATGGGAATCCTGTTCCACAGCGTGTTCATCGGCATGAATTTGAGCGTGTCAGCGGGCAAGGAGTTTGTGATCTTATGGATTGCAATTGTTTTCCACCGTAAGTCTTCTCGTGTTGGATTTTCAGCTTTGACAGACGACTGACTCTTTTGCAGAGACGTTTGAGGGTCTGGCCTTGGGTGCACGAATCTCCGCACTGCAGTGGCCACCAAAGGCCATCAAGCCCTGGGTGATGTGTCTGGCCTATGGATGCACGTAAGTATCCTCAATAAAGCATCAGAATCGCCAAACATCGCTAATGCCCCGATCCAGAACCCCTGTCGGCCAAGCCATAGGTCTTGGGCTTCATGCCTCTTACAGTCCAGATTCCGAGCCAGGTCTTCTGTTGGTCGGTATCATGAACGCTATCTCTGCAGGTTTGCTGATATATGCGTCATTGACCGAGCTTTTGGTGGAGGATTTCTTGAGCGACAGAAGTTGGAGGATGTTGCGTGGTCTGCGTCGTGTAGGAGCCTGCGCTTGGGTTGTCCTCGGAGCTATTGCAATGAGCCTGGTAGGCGCGTGGGCATGAGGAATGTCATGTAGAATCATGCTCACTGCCTATGTCGCTTGCGCTTCCTACCGGTGATCAGCGTTTTGCTATACTGCAACACTAAATCGAGTTGCTTGACTGGTCCCCTTGATCCCATTGATCCGACTTCATTGGTACTGCTATTGTCTGTCTGTCTTTTCGTCAGGTTCTTGGCAACACATAGACTGCGTGCATACAAAGAGTCGTACGAATCGGAAATGTTATCGAATCTCGATCAGCGCTTACCTCGTAAAAGACCCGTAATGTAAATTGCCAAGACGCGATGAACATCTAATCGTTTCGATCAGGAACATTCTTCGTCTAGCCGGAGGTTTGTTAAGGGAGAGTCGAGCGAGGTTCCTCGGTTTGGCCTAAAGGCATTTCTTTTCCACATGCGGGGAAAGCAAATCCACAACTCCACTTCCCGGCCATTGCAATACATGAACTTTCCTAGACCACTTCATTGCTTTCTTCCACCTATAGCTTCGTCTGTGCATATGCTTGATCGACGTCCTAACATTTTACCCGGCTTGAGTAGATCGACGCTCCTACAGGATGGCTTTAAGCGAGCTTCAACATTGTCTGGAATGCAGGCATCATGACAACATGTTGTTGGAGACAAGGAGTCTCTCTTGGTTGAGTGACTATATATGAATATGTCTTCATCTACCCTCACTCTTCTAATCAGACGCCATCAAGTTTGCAATCATGAGATTCACACTTCTCGTCATGGCGACTGCCATTCGCAGCCTCACCCTGGCCAGCCCAACTCCTCCCACTTACACCTCTTCGAACGAAACATACACCAATCCTGTGCTATGGGAAGACCTGGCCGACATCGACATCTTCCGCGTGGGAGATGAATACTACTACTCGGCATCAACCATGGCCTTTTCGCCCGGCGCGCCAATCCTCAAATCTGGCGACTTGGTCAACTGGCAATATATTGGCCATTCCGTCCCCCGTCTCGACTTCAACGACCCAGAAGCTTACAGCCTGGAAAACGGCAAACAAGCCTACGTCCGCGGGATCTGGGCGAGCAGCATGCGCTACCGCGAAAGCGACGACACCTGGTACTGGATCGGGTGCATCGACTTCAACAAGACGTACATCTACACGGCCGCCTCGCCGACCGACGAGTGGAGCCTGGCCTCCACCATCGACACGTGCTACTACGACTGCGGCTTGCTGTTCGACGACAACGACGACATCTACGTCGCCTACGGCAACACCAACCTCAGCGTGGCGCGGCTCAACAACGACCTCACAGAACGCGACGTCACCCCCGTCTTCAACGCCACCTTCTACCTCGAAGGCGCGCGCATGTACCAGATCAACGGCACGTACTACATTCTGCTCACGCAGCCCGCGGACTGGGAATGGATCTTGAAATCCAGCGACGGGCCCTTCGGCCCATACGAACTCGAAATCTTCGCCAACCGCACCACTCCCCCCTCTCCGGAAGGCGGATACCCGCACCAAGGTGGCATCGTGGACACTCCGGATGGCGACTGGTACTACCTGGGTTTCATGGACGCGTACCCCGGCGGCCGTGTCCCGACTCTCTCCCCGTTCACATGGAACGCGACGGGCTGGCCCAAACTGCCCTCGAACGACAGCTTCGCCATCCCAAACCCTTACCCCTCCACCCCCGTCCCCGTGGAGCCTTACAGCAAACACGACACCTTCCCCGGCCCCTCCCTCAGCCCGCAGTGGGAATGGAACCATAACCCCGACACCTCGGCCTACTCCTTCGCATCCGCAGAAGAAGGCGGTGGTCTCATCCTACGCACAGCAAGCGTAACAACCGACCTCTTCCACGCCAAAAACACCCTCACGCACCGCATCCGCGGCCCCCGCAGCATCGCCACCGTCCGCCTCGACATCTCCCCCATGGCACCTGGCGACCGCGCCGGCCTCGCGCTTTTCCGCGACAATATGGCCTACCTGTCCATCTCGTCGAACAAAACCCTCGAGCTCTACACGAACGCCTCGCTCGGCGCGGGGTGGGAGACGATCAGCGAAGGCAGCGTCTCAGCTCGCGCCTCCCTGCCTGGGAACGCGACCGAGGTGTGGTTGCGTTTGGACGCGGACGTGGCGCCTGCGGGCACGCATTTGGGGCTTTTCAGCTGGAGTCACGATGGGGTGGAGTTCGAGGGGTTGGGACAGGGGTATGTGATGAACACGACGTATTTCTTCTTCATCGGGTATAGGTTTGGGATTTTTAATTTTGCCACGGACCAGGTGGGGGGGAGTGTGGTGGTGAGGGAGTGGGAGACTGAGACGGTGGTGTAGATTGGTGATGGAGTGGTAAAGGGGGATTGGCGGCGGAATGAAAAATGGGAGAAACTCTGTGGAGCGGAATCATTAGTCGAGTCGTAGTACAGGAGTATAAGATGACGAGGAAATGAAGAAGAAGAAGAATACACGTATGAACAAGCAGCAGCATATCTCGGCCACATCACTGCACTCCACGCCACCACCATCTCTCGTTCTCACAATCGTTTCGAAGGAGAAACTGGCTCCCCAGACATCATTTCCCTGTCTCGTATCTTCTTGTTTGCCGCCTGGTTTCCCACGCCCACCTAAATGCTGGTAACCAGGAGGTGATTCCCCTTTACATATAGCTAACCAGACAGCCAATGGACATGACATGGACGGCAGAAGGGGGAGAAGGGAAAACTGGGTAAGGGAAAGCCATCAAAAGGGAAAATCCACACGGAAAGGCCTTCCGAACCAGTGCATGAGGTTCTCCGAGGTCTATTGAAAGCTGATAGATACTAATGATGGAAATAAAAAGTCGACAAGAACGAAGGAAGCATGTCGAAAACTGCAATGAGAAGTCTGGCAGACGATCTTTTGGTCAAGATTCTTCCTCGTATTTTGCAAAAGGCGAAGAGTTTTTATTTTCGGAAAAGAAGAGAATAGATTCAAAAGCTGTCATACCATACATCATACGTACCCTCCCATCTCTCAGATCTCACCCATTCAACTCACCCCTTCCAAAAACCTCGCCCCAGCCTCGATAATCTTCATAATAACACAAACCTCACCATACTCTCTAGGAGCATACACCAGCACTAGCGTGCCCGGCAACTCTCTCCCCGCAAGCGGATGAACCTCCCCCCAACCCGTCGTGGCAACCTGTTCGAAATCAACCTGGGTGAAGAACGACATGCACACTCCCCTCGTCCTCGTTCTTCAGAGTGGAACGCGCTTCGCAGCCAAAAGTGCGAAGTTCAACGCCGGAATCGCAGCGGCACGGACTGCTAGACTTCAGTACGTTAGCTGTGCTTTGTTCAGGATCGGACTGCAGTTCTGCGAAGAGGGCAAGTCGGTCGGTGAAGTACATCTGCACGTCTTCGGGGCCGAGTTGGTTAATTTGCCGGTGCGGAGAGGAGGGGGAGGCGTAGGGTGTTGGGCCTGGTCGGATGGGTAGTGGTTGGAGGTGGCCAGCACCCTTGCTGTTGTCGTGAAAGCTTGCGAACCATGGTATTGATGCCAGACGGACGAAATTCGATATTGAAGGCGGCAGACTTCCAGGTCCGAGGGTTGTGAAGGCACAGTATGCTTCGAACACGCGGAACGAGGCGAGGATCGCTAGGGCGGCGACTGAAGTCGTAAGGACCGTCAGTAAGGGTATTGCGAAGGTCGTGTGCGCTGTGATACTTACCAAGGCGAGAAGAAGCCCCTCCAGACTCAAGAGTGAGTTCCTGAAGGAGTGTAGCTGAATGAGAAAGAGTCTCATGCAAAGACTGGCAAAAGAGGTGAGCGGTGCGACCAGACTTACCATCTTCATCCCAGTAAGGTAAAGAGCTCTTCCCGAACCCATACTGTACTGGCGGATTTGCACGTTACACAATGGGGAGAGTCTGTGTTCGAGGTCCCGTCGAAAGAAATTAAAAGGCAACGAGATTGCTAATGCAGTGCTTAAAAAAGTTGGGCGTACATCCTGGGGCCTAGGTGAACATAGATTGAGAATATTTCAGCCCGATTGGTGAAAGAAGCTGGTGCTACAAGGCCTTTGTGATCGGTTGGCGTTGTGGGGTATGAGCGTTCTACCGCTGCTGCTTTGTCCGGTAACATGAAGGGGATACCTGTCCCCTTTGTTCTCTTAATGTCCATCTTCCACCAGCTAGGATGTCACCAGGAGTAGCCAGGAGGTACCAGAGGACTGCATAAACTAGATGCAGTGAACGTCAGCTAGTCGTTTGAATCGAGGCTGTCGAGATGAACACAGTGAAGGAACAAGAGGCATGAGAGCGACAAGTAGTTTGATCATATGATTTCGAATTTTACTTTGAATATTTTATCGTGTGCAGCGACCAACAAGCAAAAGCTCGAGAAGTTTTATCAGATACCGTCGTAGGCAATTGTAGCATCAATGAAGAGCCGCAAATGCACCAAGTGAATGGCACACCGCAAACCCATGTTCAGTGCTTGACTCTATATGCTGGTGTCATCACCAAAACTTCTCGGCTGCTGTTGCAAGTGCACTGCACGTTGATGAGGTCTGGCTGCTTCGACACAGCATAGGCGCAGATGTACTGCCCGGCAGACCCGAAATGAAAAGGGAACTTCTCGCCTCAAGAATAAGCCCCATCGAGTAACCAGCCTCATGTCCGAGGACAAGAGACAGGCAACCGCATGTCTATTGACCGCGACGAACGGCCTTCACACATACCTTGAGTCCAGCTTGCCCTCCAAATCGACTTCTTTCCTCCTCATGCTTGATCCACCACCCGACAGCAAGACCAACGAGCCCAAAGGTGCAGACTCATATCCTCGTCTCCTCTTTCGAGGCAGCCCAAAGGACCAGACCCTTGAGCAGCGAATCCGAGCCGGGAAGCTTCCAAGCAAGAGTGCGAACGGCCAGGAGGGACCGGAGAGGGATGGAGGCAGCGCAAAGAGTGAGCCGCAAAAGTGCTTCTGTGGCGGCGCCTTTCGGCGTGGTCCTTACATGGTAAGGGTGTCCGGGGACTTTCTCCCAAAGCTGTTTGTGGTGACGAGCACGAGGCTGTCTGTCTGTAAGCTTTGATTGCGATTTGTTGAGCGAGAAGTTGCAGAAGAGAAAGCGGTTCACATAAAAAAACGAACTTTTTGAAGGGAGAGACTCGGCCGGCAGTGGCCGCAGGCCTTGGCATGTCCGCTTTGGGCGAGCTTTGGACGGCGGTCGCGAGAGAAGGCAGGCGCGTTTTGCGGGAGCCAATCCGCGGCTTCGCAGTGAAGGCATTCACTTCACTTCACAGGCAGCAAAGTCGCATACTGCAGTGAAATACTGCCCCGTCGTCACGAGCTTGCACTCGCATTCACAAGCAAATCGCAGGTAGTTGTCGCGACAATTTAACCTGCTTCTCAAACCAAGGTCAGCACATCCACACCCACACCCAATCCACCTCGCGACGACATACCGCAAACATGTCTCTCTTTGTGCACAACAGTCGTTCTAACAGCTCACAGACCCAGCGCAACTCTAGGGACAACTCACGCAGGGCCACACACACCTCCCGCCGCTCCGACCCCGACGACATGGCGCTCTTCGGTGGCGCAGCCGCCGCCTCGAGCACAAACCCGACCCAGGGCGATCTCAGCAAAGATGTGCCTCTGACCAACCCGCCCGAGGATAGTATCTCCGACATCAGCTTTTCGCCGCAGAGCGATCATCTCGCCGTCGCTAGTTGGGACAAGAAGGTGCGCATTTACGAGATCGATGCGAATGGACAAAGCCAAGGCAAAGCCATGTTCGAGCACGAGGGTCCGGTCCTCTCTTGCTGCTGGTCAAAAGATGGTCAGAAGGTTTTCGGCGCCGGTGCCGACAAGGCTGCGCGCATGCTCGATCTTGGTGCTGGAGCCACGACCGCTCAGCAGGTCGCGGCGCACGACGAGCCTATCAAGGCTGTGGAGAGCATCTTCGTGAACGGCCAGCACATGCTGGTCACTGGTAGCTGGGACAAGACTGTCAAGTATTGGGACCTTCGTCAGCAATCGCCTGTCGCTTCGATTACCTGCCAGGACCGCGTCTACAGCATGGACGTCAGGCACAACGCTTCCACTAACAACACCGATCTTCTTGTCGTCGCAACCGCCGAGCGCTGGATCAACGTCGTCGACCTCAAGAATCCAGGCACTTTCTTCAAGTCCATCCAATCTCCTCTAAAGTGGCAGACTCGCACTGTCCGTACGTTCAACGACGCGACGGGCTACGCCATTGGCAGCATCGAAGGCCGCTGCGCGATCCAGTACATTCCCGAGGACAAGCAGACCAATAACTTCAGTTTCAAGTGCCACCGCGCCACCTCGACCGCGGACCGCAACACGCAGAACGTCTTCTCCGTCAACGCTATCTCCTTCCACCCCGTCCACGGCACATTCTCCACAGCCGGCGCTGACGGCACCTTCCACTTCTGGGACAAGGACGCCAAGCACAGGCTGAAGGGCTACCCTGACGTCGGCGGCAGCATCACCGCGACAGACTTCAACAAGACCGGCAGCATCTTTGCCTACGCGGTCAGCTACGACTGGAGCAAGGGCCACCAGAACAACCGCGCCGACTACCCCAACAAGATTATGCTTCACCCCGTGCAGGGCGATGAGTGCAAGCCGCGCGAGAAGGGTAAGAGGTAAATGACGGAAGTAGGCAAGGATGTCGAGGATGGCTAGTTTGTCAAGGAAACAAGAACGAAGCAACTGTGCGGGGAGCCAACCGGGGGACGGGCAAGGTTTGCTCCAAAAATCAATTTCAAGCGTGGCGCTAGGCGTTGATTATGAATTTCACGTGGGAAGAACGGGCATGGCAAAGTCACAAGAACCCGCAGTGTTACTGCGGTCAGCCACGGCTGCTGGTGTGACATTTGCGTAGGATAACTTGGCTGGGAAAGATTGCCAAAAACACACAATGGAAAGGATACCTTGTTCTCAACTACTACGGTGGTTACTGTTTCAGTACTTTTTCTTTCAACTTTGATTCAGTACATCAGCTACTTGATCATACTAGGTCCACAAAAATGCGCCAACCCATTCACGCCGTCCATCCACTGCGAACTCCCATCGTTCGCAAGATAGAACTGCAACAACGAACCCAAGTCGCCGACAATCTGAAGCAAAAATTGAAAAATCGCTGATACGAAGATCACTGATCTCAAGACATCTGAAACCAGGCTCATTGAGAAGAGATGACAATTTGCCCACGCGCTGCGAGGACTGGTAGAAGATCTGCCGATTGATAATCCAGTATGTTGAACAGACATTTTCAAGATAACCGCTTGATTTAAAGACTTTCTATAGCTGCCAGTTCCGCGCTCGGTGTCGCGAACCAAGACTTCTCCGACGCATCAGTCGTGCCGATCGCTGCCTTCCAACTCGTCCACGAAAAATCCTGTCTCACGCCTCACCAGCAAAACCAACAATCAAACCGCAGATAAAGATAGGCCTTTCACCATCGATGGCAGTTCCAATTGATTAGGTACGCTGTGCTTGCCTTCCGTCCTCATCCCATCACTCCACCGCTGTCAACCTCATCAAACCATCTATCTCACGCCTAATGGCGACACTTCAATTTTGACACATCCAGCAGAGGAACTGCGCGGGCTTCTGCATTCCATCACCCATTGTGTTAGGAACGGAACCACAATCTTCTCAACCACAGACATGGGAGACATGCAGGTAGACACTTGAGGGCTCGAGTGGCAAGAGCAAGGAATCTATGAGTGGTGGCAGACCGCCGGACGATTATTGCACATCGTATGGTGCATGGTAGTGTTGGTTCAGGACCTGAATACTAGTTCACGTCGAGCAACGTGTGTTGGTAAAGCAACATCCTCATTTCTGGCAATTGCACATATACTTCCAGATCTTGCTCGCACATCCTCTCCGCAGCCATCTATCTCATCGTGTCTCTCTCTCACCAGTCCACTCGCATGCGGGTGCATCAGGTCACTCAACGGCTCATTTGCCATGTCTCGACATCCGTCGTGGTATCTGCTCGTAAACGACGTGCATCGCCAGCAACATCATCCCAAAAACCCCTATATAACGCCCTAATATCTCGAGAGCTTCGTCAGTTACAGGTTGCCCTGCCCTCCTCATACCTCACCGTTAAGCTTGTCACTCACATTCGGTCTTCAAGCATCTTTTCTGGCCCTATGATTCCACCCATTCTCAACCGATCGCCCTACTCTTATCTCCAGTCGCATTTCATCACGATGGGGATTCTTCAATTCTCAACTTCCCCAACCGACAGACAGCGCGCACTCATTCAATCAATCGTTTAGTGCATTCGAGACAGCACCAGGTATCCTCAAACACAGATATGGGATAGCTTAGCGACTGCGAAGTGGGTAGGCAAACGAAAGCAGTTCATGAATGGCCGTAGGCCACACCTGACGACAATTGCACGTCAAAAGCTGTTTAGTGCTAATGTCTACCCTCGATGAAATAGCTCCATATCTCAATAAATCACATCTGATATCGATAGAGCTCTCCTATTGTAGCAAAGTAGTCGTATCTCATAGTTATGAGACCTACGATAGTAGAAAAAAGATCCTTACTAGTAGTACGAATATCCAAATCTTCCATGGACTGCTAGCTATTTACAAATCTACTTCTTGTTTGGACAAGCCGCGAAATACCTACTACTCTATCGTCACTATTACGCTACTGCGCCTAACGCATCACGTAGCTTATCGCTGTTTTCTTAGTATCGATCTACCTAGGCTAGACTTCCGATAAAGTAATCCTTTACTATTAGAGGCCAGGCGCCTTGGTGCACAATGCTACGTGATCGAAACGTGCCCACAAAACATATGAACTTTCGTAGACGCAGCTAGTGGCATGTACTCGAGGCCGTGGGTGCAGTCTATGTCGCTTCTACTCGTTTACGTTAATGGATTCTCGGAAGCATTGAAGACTCTCCAAAGAGGAAGGCGGGTAGGGTAGCATGTCTTTGAACGGGCTTCAGGAGACAGGAAGAACTCATTCACCCCTCGCAGTGCAGCCATTCTGGTGATGACTTTATTGTTTGATCCACGTTATTCGTTGTTAACTATTCGGCCAAGGCCGAGAACTGGAAAGGGAACACTCGTAGCGTAATAGCGATATGATATGGAGTTACTATGTAGGTTTCTAGGCTCGATCTTGTCTCTTTCCTTCCTTCCTTTCGTTCAATTCGAGATTGAAAGCGGGTCGCAACCCGTCAAAGCCTTTTCAGGTCTTGTCAGCAGTATCATAGATGCCTAAACCTGATGAATTGACAATCACGACATTCGAACTGTTAGAACGTCAATATGCTATGAGCACCGGGCTGCAGAAGACGTCTGCGATATCGCAAACGAACGGCTGTCTCTTAACCGACGAATTCAAGATCACTACCCGCCCTTGATGCCACGCAATAACTAGGGACCATCATCAGGCCACCCAAACATACGTCGACCGTGTCAAAAGTACTGCGCAGTAATCACACTCAAACGATGAAGGCGAAGATCCCTCGTAAACTCAGTAGGATCACCGCTAAATAAAGCGGGTAGAGGTTAGAAGCGAAGGTATATCCTTTAGTCCGGAGCGATGCAAACGCGCTCACCGCCGTATCTTCACACAAACATGCCTTATCGAGTCTACAAGCCGGACACGCTCGACGCGCTCAGCCTCTGAAGAACAGATAGCGTGGTCTTCGTGAGACGAGACGGGTATCGTAGGATGAGCGAATTGGAATCTTCCCCGATTGCCGTTCCCTTCTCTCTATCGCACAGTATGAGACCGGCCGAGACTGGTAGTGCTGAGCTGACATCACTGCAACCCAGTATAATGGCTCCTAGCGCGGACGGCTTTCGAATGGCAGTCTCCCGAGCGGATGCGAGATAAGTGCAATTTGGGATCTCCGAGCGTTCTCCTTACTGCTTTTGGGCCGCTGCCCGAGCAGAGCGAGAGAGATGGGAGCGTTCGGGAAACGTGAGGTGCGTACCGAGGCCGGGTGTTTGCTTGAAATGTGAGTGGCCGTCGTTGTGCATCGGACACGGCTCCGGTGGGAGCCGCTAGGGGGTTGAAGAAAGGTGAAGATCTGGAACTTCTATCTTCCGCAGCTCCGGTGTTATAGTGGTACTCATGGCTTTGTGCTGTTTATTGATCTTGAGACTTGAAATTATGCATGGAGAGCCAGATAGACGATGTGCCAAGGTCAGATTGCTGGAGATTGGTCCGAAGAGGAATAATTTGGACAGGGATAAAAACCGAGGTGACATGTTCAGCACCTGTGACAGCTAAATGCCGCCAAAGCTCATATGTTGATATCCTGGAATTATTTCTGGCAACGGCGCTCCGGCCTCTGCCAGTTGTCCTGAATAGATAGGGTGGTCTCCGTAGGGGATTACGAAGTCGACTGTGAGACGTCAGTGGATCATTTTCAGTAGAGCGTGCGACGCAGGGTCTCGATGGTGTTGCTCGAGGCGGAGAATCCCTGGATGTTGCAGTGTAGCCGACACGTTTGCAGGAAAAGTCGTGTCCATGCGTGAAATCCGAGTCTGCGATGGCCAAAAAGCAGTGCAAGGTATATCAAAAGTGTGCTTGAGCACGATGAGGTCTCGCAAATTGCTGCGGTGTCACAGAGTGGTGTCACAGAATGGGAAATTCGGCACGTCAACCAAACTTGAAATTCATCACACGTCCAATGTCGAACTGAGCAGATAGACCATCTATGCCAGGCAGATGAAACGGTGACGAGTTATCACCGTGATATTCGCGCCGATAGATTAATTTTCATCAACGAATCCATCAGGCAAGTTGCAAAGAGTCATGGCGCAGAGATCCTTCACAGGTGCACAGGTCTGCAGGTGCCGGTCCATTTGTTTCGGGCCATGTCAAAGGAGACGAGAAGGAATTCTGAAATTCTCCATTTCAAATGCCGAAGAGCACATGGCTGCCACGCGCCCATGCCTCTTTGTTTCATCTCTAGCCTTGCGCTTCCACCCTTCCTACAACCAGCATCCTCCTTGCACACCACGCTCTGGCCTGGCAAATGTGCTTTGTACGCCAGGGCGCTGACCATCACCTGATTCTAGATGCTGGGAGAAATCCGTGAGGGTGCAAACAGAAGAAAGGCGGCGTTTAAGCTCCGTGGCCCCCTACTGCCACGTGTTGGGGGCCCACTTGTGGCTTCAGAGCTGGAGGCAACCAGGCCAAGCATAGCGAGCGCCGTGATAGGGGTGGTGTGGCTTACATGAAGTCCTGAAAAGCCTGCCCACGTGGAAGCCAGCCTCTGATGATGCCGTGATCCGGAGCGACGTGCAATCAAAAACCTCTGGTGGCTTGCCTGGCCGGCCTGAAGACGTCCAGCCGCATATCACTACTGCTGAGGAGATGCAGCCAGGACGTGGGAGGGCGTGGGAGAGCCAGACAAAGGCCCCTGCACGATCTTTGGTGGGCGAAAGCTCTCTCGGGGTTTACAAAAGCGCGGTGAACACAAGCGACGGCAAACTGGATTTGATATCGACGTCCCGGCCTTTGGCCGATGCACGCCTTGGAAAGGCTTGAGACTTACTTTGCTGGTGACTGACGGAGGAGACAGGGATTTCGGCGCCTGATGGGGGTTTCATCGTTCAGCCACGAAAGGCCACGAAAGTATTTTTGGCAGCGGTGAAGGAGAAGCGCTCGGGAACAACGCGGCATTGCTGGCTGATGGCCGCCGGTCTGCTGCAATTGCCTTTCTGCAGACGCCAGTCACATGCCTGCTTTTCGATAATCACGATGGAGCATAGACGACGACCACGCTCCTCCAGCCGTCCGTATTCCGTAGCTGGCTTTTTCAACGGTCGATAATGTGCCACGTTGTTCGAGCTCTGTTCGAGCACCGCACGGGCGGGTTCGCTCACGCCAATGTGTAGCGAGTCATAAGGTGCAGTAAGCATGATGATGGTGTAGACACCATCGCGCAGCCCTTGGTACAGCAAGGCAGGGCAGAGGCAGGCAAGACAAGGCAAGGCAAGCTGTGAGGGACCATGACGGAGCAAATACTTGCGAGCGAATTGCTGGCCCGCTGCAGGCTGTTGTGCCCAAGCGGGTACATACATGCATAGAGGTAATATCAGACACGAGGCAACGCCGCATAGCTACTTTGGTACGTACCGCGCCCAAACAACGTGTCGAAGGATG
Source organism: Cladosporium sp. IMV 00045 (assembly GCA_001931905.2). Classification (NCBI taxonomy): domain Eukaryota; kingdom Fungi; phylum Ascomycota; class Dothideomycetes; order Cladosporiales; family Cladosporiaceae; genus Cladosporium; species Cladosporium sp. IMV 00045. The sequence continues at coordinate 17,073 of MSJI02000884.1, read as the reverse complement.
CGGGCCCTGCGCTTACACGAGTGATGAGCATGAGAGAGCGAGAGCCGACGATCGCAGCGGAAGGGCAAAGTGAGGGGAAGCGGAGACGAGCTGCATTCGCCTTGATTTCGTTGGCAGAGGTCAGGCTGGACGAACCCACCGCGTGGCGGGAGGTATGCTCTGCGCGTTTGTATACCACTTACATACCCACGGTATGTCAGAGGACGCCGGTTATCGTGCTGCTACAGTCTCTCGCTGCCCTATGTGACCTCGTGTGGATTCCCAGGTGCGTGGAGACGAGCGCGTTCGGGCATTTTGGCGGTAGTCCGTCTGGCGTTTCGTGAAGACTGGCCTGGCCTGCACCAATGACATCCACCAGCGCAAAGCAGCCGAGATTGCCCTGGGCGGATCTAGGTGGGAAGCTACTTGAGTCGATCATCCCTCGGCCCTCGTGAGATAGGCACGCTTGCTTGACAGTGCGGCCCATACCCCTGGGGGCAAATGGAAATTTTTCGACCTTCTAGCGTGGCACGATGGTCACCGCTAACGATTCTCGCCAGGGTATAGTGAAGGCGATATCCGCCGCCGCCACGAGCACGCTGGAGCCCAGCGGCTCGTCCCAAGGGAACAGACGACAGACTTCTTGCAGAAAAGTACCTAATCGAAGAACGCGGGCCTGGTCGCCAGCTTTCTCGCTACGTACTACTGCGATCCACAACGCCACCACGTGTCGCCGGCAAGGATTTGCCCGGCAGATGCTTTCTTGCGTCAGACCAGGTGGGTGGCCAAAAGTCGACGCACACAAAGAGACAGAGGCTATGGTCTGGTCATGCCTACACGAATAGGCTGCGATACAGGGGGGCCGCGCGGGAGATGCGCAAACGATGCACTGTTGTCGGCCATGTAGGCCGTCCTCCGCCGTGTGTACTATCGCCTTACTGGGCACTATACATCCCACGAAGGGCAAGTGCACGGCAATGTGTGCGGAATAGAGTGCGCGATCGACAACGCGAGTGGACGTTGTTCGATATGAATCCTGATTATTGATGCACACACGCCGAGGTACAGTACGGGACAGCGTTATTTGATATTCCAAAAAGACACGTGCGAAGATGTGCACAGGAGAGGGATCACCGAGTGGTCGATCATCTCATCTCTCGACGATGGGTCAGCATCATCGTTTGCAAGCAAGGCAGCAGGGGCATCCATGAACAGAAGCTTCATCGAACGTTCTGCGTCTATGTGAAACTGTGTCACTCTGTGACGGGCGGCTGTCGTGACACGAGGCTGCGTTTACTGGGAGCATCCGGAGCTCCGAGCAGAGAGCAAAGGGAGCATGGTACCCAGAGATCTCGCGGTTCAGTACATACAGCATGCACGTATGGCGTTTGGCAAGCAGGCATGAATCCTGCACTCCCGTCCACCACATCCACTCCTCGCACACATTATGCTGATGCCGACGGGGACATGGATGCGGATGCGGACGCGGATACAGCATGCAGCAACATAATCGCGTGGCGCACGTGTGGATGACCATATGGGTTTTAAGGTTGGTAAGACGATCGTCACTTGCCACATTCACGAGGGTTCTCGTGAACTCATATGCCATACTCTCGCCGGCGTCTCGGTGTCCGCGGCATAGAGGGCGAAGGGGACTGATTGCAGAAAGTGGTGAACTCGAATGCCGCATCCATTGGGCCCCCCTCCACTCTATAGTAACTGCTTGCTGCTGCTGCTCCCGGCGTAGGCAGGGATGCGAGGGACGCTGCGGCGCAGGCGTGTAACAGGGCGAACAGGGTAGCATGCCATGTGTCATGGAGTCCGTGTGCCCACTGCATGAGAGAGAGTAGTGAGAGAGCAGATTTCTGAAGCGATGGAGCAGCAGCCTCGACATTTGCCGCCATCGCTCGCCAGCAAGGGCTCCATCTCACCTTAGTCGCCGGCTTGCTGCTTGTCTGGCGGGCGTCCGAGTCGATCGGCGGCAGAGTCGCTAGTACTGTAGTAGTAGGCCTGAAGCCCAGCACCTAGCACCCAGCACCCAGCACCCAGCGACAAATACATCTGGCACTGGTTTAGAGCAGCAGCGGTTTGGTCTGTCTGAGAGTCTGACCGCTGGCGTGGGCGCACGCACGAACCCTTGACTAGTCCACTGAGACTCGGACCCACTCTCTCTCTTCTCTATACCTATGCCGTCCTCCTCATCACCACCCGCCGCCGTCGCTGCAGAGGCCATTGCCTGCATTCCTCCCTCCGCCGTCTACCGCCGCCCAGCTACTGACATTCCTCACTTCGAAACAACAACCTCACTTTCCTCCTCCCACTCCAATCCACGTGCTGCCACGCGATTCCCACATGCCCAACACCGACCCGCTCCTCAATCTCCTCCTTCTGACGTAGCCGCTATACCGCAAGCGCCTGCCCTCCACCACCCGACCACGCCGTCGTTTTATTCGACTACGCAACCCAGCGAGCACCGCCCTCGCGCCGCCCCATCCCCTGCAGACAAGGTGGATTCCAAACCGAGAACCATCGCGGCCACCGTCAAGTCGCGTGCGCACTCCCGCCTTGCATCTTTAGGCAGGATACGCCCTCGCGGAGGCCAGCAGCCCGCTGAGCCACAACATCAACAGCAGCAACAGCAGCAATATCACCTACCTGTTACTGAACCACCTCCGCCCGTTGAGACATACCCAGTCGAGCCCACGCCGTCTCTCACTGGCTCACACAAACGGTCTGAACCATCGACTGCGTCTTATCATTCGTCAGAGACAACCCTCACCGACGAGAAATTCCACGACACAAAATCTTTCGAAGAGTCACGTCAACAATATATTCCCAAGTATCCGCAAAGGAACAAGTCTACCGAACGACAGAGAGACAGCGAAGATCAGATTTGTGATCCGACAGAAGAATACCACAGGCTCCTCGAGACCAGACCTCGCATGATGCATCAAACATCTTCGCGGCTGCTCCGTATGACGGAGGACGATCGTCCTTTCACAAAGGTAAAGTAGAACTGCTTTTTTCGTACATGTGCAGCCATCGGTCTCGAGGCTGCGGTCGGCTTGGTTGTACGTGGGTAACACAGCTGCAACAATGCTTCAGATGGCGTCTGCATCAAATGCCCGCCGAAGCCTCTGCCGTCGTGCGTACCGCGTATAACCATTCCAATGCCTGTGTTGTTCGCTTGGAACCGCCAGATTCAATTCACCTGGCTTGCCTCGCTTCCAGTCCAAAGACTAACATGTTTGCAGGACTTCAAAGATCTGTTCTCCACCCTCATGGTGAGCTTGCCACTCACCTCTCACCGCGTCCGCTTCTCCCGTTTCGAACACACCTTCACCACCGATGAAGCCATAACCAATCTCGGCTCCCTCAAATTCTCGCAATCAAATCGCATGCCAGATCCGAAGGATCCCACTCGAATAGTCACGACTACCACGACCACCACCTTCTCCATGGCCAAAGAGATGGCCCGTTCGGTTTGCCAGAGATTTTTCGATGCTCGCTTTGTTGAGTCTTGCGAGGGAAAGACGGACTTCATGTCAAAGAGTTCAGTGTGGCAACTCACACCGAAGGGTATGCACGTCCTCGCCCGCTTCTGCCAACGCAATGGTATCCACCAGAGACATGTCAACGACTTGCTCGACTCGCCTCGCAATATGATGCAGCTTGTCATTCTGGAGCGAGAGAACGAGACCGACAAGGTGAACTCCGACGACGCCACTGTTAGTATCCTTTTCAGGCGTTTTGCCGGTGACACTGGCCCTAACCTCAAGACACATTCTTCATCCTCCGATTCTGACTCCCTTAATGAGTATGCGACTGGATTGGTGGGTGTCAAGATGCAACGGGCACGTCGTGTTGATAAAGACGCTCCCTACTTCTTCACCGGCAAGACTGGTTATGACTGGCTCATGAACTGCTGTACGGTGGTCGATAAACGTGAGGTTTACGAGATTGCTAGCCTGTTCTTGGTTCACGGTCTTATCGAGCCTTACATTGATGAAAAGACACCACCGCCAGCGAATGCCAACCCGCCCAGATTCAATCCCTCGAAGAACACTCAGTACGCTGTAACACAGAAGGGTATGCGCGCTGCCGGTTGGATTACTGGTGCCAATGGAACCGTCAACAACGAGGCCACAACGCAACAACGCATTCCCAATGGTGTCAGCCGTGACTCAAACACCAACCGCATGACTGTCATCATTCGCGACCCTGCGTTGAGGTTGCTCTTCCGCGAGTACCTTCGCGAGACTCACTGCGAAGAGAACCTGTCATTTTATGTGGATGTTCAGGCTTTCCTCGCGGATTACGAGCACGCGAAGAAGACTGGCCCAACGCCACGCCTGGACGTTATTCGCGAGACATTGGCGTCTGCGTACAGTATGTTATTCTTCCATTTGCATCACTACACAAGGCTAACAATTCCCAGGTCTGTACAATGCCTTCCTCGCACCTGGCTCTCCTTGCGAACTCAACATCGACCACAACCTTCGCAACGCACTCGCCGGCCGCATGACCCGCGCTGTCGGTGAGGACGAACAGATGGTCAGGAGTCTTGACGAGGTGGCCACGCTCTTCGACCAGGCCCAGAGCAGCGTCTTCAAACTCATGGCCTCTGACTCGGTGCCCAAATTTTCACGCGAGCCCAAGTATGCCCAAGTGCTCAAGGAACGCAACCTGGAGGGCATGATCAATTCGTTCGCCGCAAGCACCCTGGACTAGACACACAACCCATGCACTTCTACTGCTCTTCCATTTTGTGATACCCAAACGTTCTCTTACAACGGCTGAACGGCACCGTGAGTTTGCTGATCGACATGGAGCAAGCGTCACCGGTGGAGAGCATCGCGCGCACCGCTCGAACCATTGGAGGCCTAACCGCGCTCTCTCCTTGGCACCACCCGCTTCGCTTCGTCCGAATTTCGGCGACATCGGGCTCCACCACATCTCCCTCGAGGGGAAACGTCGTCGGCTAACAACCTCTGGCGGCGGCGGCTCGAATAAAAGAAAAGGAAAAAATTACTGAAAGCTTGCAATCTACCTGCCGAGGCTACGGTGTCCGCCCGGACGGACCAATGCACAACTACCACAAACCCCATATCCGCATCTATCACTACCGACTCGGCTACTGGCAAAACGCAAAACTACGAACACTCCGTATTCGCCGTTCCCGAAGCACGCCATTATTGCTGGCCACACCTACTCTCATGCTCATTTCCTTGTTTCACAATTTTCCTTTTCGTTCAGTCCTCACGAGCGGATAAGTTCTTTCTAGCGTCTGGCGTTCCTTCGAGTCGTCTTCTTCTTCCCGAGGACATTTTCGTTTTGTTCAGCATGGTCGCGGGGCGTCTCTACGGGAAAGTATGGGGACATTATTCATTTTTAATTGTCTGTTTTTGACAACGTCGGCGAAAAGGAAAGGTGTATGCGAAGATACGCGAACTCGAGCCAAACGTGGCTTTTTCTTTCTTTCACTTTTTCTTTTTCTTTCTCTTTTCATCATTTCCACTCTATCATTGATCTTTTTGGCAATGAGCCGACGTGCCATTGCTCTAGATTGTCAGTCAGCTGCTTTCTTTTTTCGGGCTGGCCAAACTCATCAAATACCCAGATGGCTGCGTTCACACACACGCACACACGTGCCGCGAGGAATGATTACGAGTGCTTTTGCATGCGACATGCAGAACGACACAAGTTCATAGATCACGTATGCCGATTATTGCTGAAGCTAAGACTTTTCATGACATTGCTTCCTTTTTCAAGATTTCTATTCTCTCGTGTTCGTTGTCTGTTATCGTGGCCCCCTGAGATGATGTGTGAGTAAGACTTTAAGATGTAAATAGAAAAGGCGCGAAATGATTGATGGTTGATAATGATGATGGAGATGGACGAACGAATAATACACTCATTATTCTGCCTGGGAAACACCGCCTCATAGTCCTTCAATTGTTATCGCGAATCACTCATTGTGTATACTTCCCGTAACATCATTCAGTTGACATATGGTCAGGACCCGGCTTTGTGGCTTGGGTGGTGAGTTCTGAATCGATGTGCTAGTTAGAGTGCTAGTACTACATGCATTCCCTGCCATGTTCAATGTCAACCATTTACGCTCGGATTCTAGCCTTCTTGAAGAACTCCAGGCCAGGCCAGTGTTTTCCCTTGCATTCTCATACTGGAATATTTTTGTGTCTGAATATTGATGTACTGCCACAAAAGGCAAGCCGCTGGTGGAAAAGTAAACATGTTGCCTAAAACGCGCATTTATTGATCCCCTCTGAACTTGGCGCGACGCCCCGCGACGGCTCTTGGATTGGCTATCGGCAATCGAACGAACTACACCTCTTCCATTGCATATATTTCCCCTTACTTGTCATCGTACTTGCATACACTGTACATAACCCTAGAACAGATACCTGGATACCCTTCGCAATCAAGAATAGCCATCATGGGCGTGCCACCGGGCGTGAGTGCATCGTCGTCTCAGCCAAACCCTAGAATCGAGACTGAGAACTGAGCATGACTACATCACAGTCGCAAGTCGCGCCTCTACCCAGCAACCTCCCTTTTCGCATTATATCAAAGACCATCGGATCTGGCGCATATGCATCGTACGTTTTCCAGGTCACAACCTTCCAGTTCCGCGACGAAAACTAACCACATTCCCCCACTACCAGCATCCGCAAAGCAACACCCCTCAAATCATCCAACCCCGTCATCGCAATCAAATTCATAAACAAAGACCATGCCTACCGCGTCGGACGCCTGCGACCGAAACAGATCGAGCTGGAATTCAGCCTCCACCAGCGCCTAGGCAGACACGCCAACATCATCCAATTCCTGGCCAACGGAGAAGACGATGCGTGGGTATGGCTCGCGCTCGAACTCGCGGAGGGAGGGGATCTGTTCGACAAAATCGAGGCGGATGAGGGTGTCGGCGTCGACGTCGCACACCTCTACTTCACGCAACTGGTCGAGGCAATCAGTTGGTGTCACGGCAAGGGCATCGGGCACAGGGACATCAAGCCGGAGAACATGCTGCTGAGCGATCGCGGAGACCTCAAGCTCGCGGATTTTGGGCTCGCGACGCAGTTCATTATGCCGCGAAGCGGTGAGAGAAAGAAGTGCTCTATGGTCTGCGGCAGCCCGCCTTATATCGCGCCGGAGATTTTGAAGTGCGGACAGGTGAATCTCAAGCGCAAGAATGACGAGGATAAGGCTGGATACTCGCCTGACGAGTCGGACGTGTGGAGCTGCGCTATTGTGCTTTTTGTGTTGCTTGCGGGAAACACGCCTTGGGATTGCCCTGTCGAGGAGGAGAGTTGGGAGTATGCCGAGTACCTGCGCACCAACGGCCAGTCTGAGGATGAGCTGTGGGAGAAGATCCCGCAGGATTGCTTGAGCTTGGTGCATGGCATGTTGAAGGTGAAACCGGAAGAGCGAATGGGCTTGGAGGTCGTGAAGAAGCATCCGTGGTACACGCGATCGAACCCTCACAGAGACGCCAAAGGCTGTGCCGCGGACCCTGTCGGTCTGGCCACGCAAATGCTGGAGCGTCTGCGGATTGATTTCGACAAGAGCGTGCCGACGTCTCAGCCCGCGCCAGAAAACGCTATCGATTTTTCGCAGCCTACACAATCACAGACGACACCAACCGCACAGCTCAAAGCGAACTCCGCTCTCGCCTCGACCCAGCCCGACACTCCCATCGCCGACTCCCCCTTCGACTGGGAAGCACCGCCTCGACCAGGCAACTCCCTCTCCCAACCGATGACAAACCAAACCGACGTCCCAAGCACCACCCACCCCTTATCCTCAAACTTCCTCGCCCATATAAGCGAAGACCCAGCCATGTCGCAATTCACCGCAACGCCCACCGTGCCTCTAACCCTAACGCAAGCCGCGCGCCAATTCGCCGATATCATGCCCTCCCACACCTTGACGCGCTTCTACTCCTTCCTGCCGCCCACGCAGCTCACCAACCTGGTCCTCACCTCCCTGCACCGCTTGAGCATCCCCGTCCCGCCGCTGCCGCAGGAAGTTCTCGACAACCCGCTCGCCAACCCTGACGGCGCGCTGAGCATTCGCATCAAAGCCGTCGATGCCCGCCAGCAGCCTTTGCACGGCAACGTCATTATTGAGAAATCTGGCGATGAGAGGATTTTGGGCGTGAGGTTTGTGAAGGCAAAGGGTGACCCGATTGGTTGGAGGAGGTTGTTTAAGAGTGTTGCGGTGCTTTGTAGGGAGGCTGTTGTCAAGCCTGCTGAGGGCGGTCAGTAGAAGTGCTGGGCCGTGAGTCGAGGGGCTTGTTGTTCCTCTCATTTTCTTGTATATGATGCTTGCTGTTCATGCGGGATGAAGGATTGGTTGGACATTGGATGGCTTTCGGTTTTCTTCGTTTGTTTGGCTCGTAGTGTGATGATACCCGGCCTTTGGATGCCTGATGATTAGATAGAAAGACTAGAACAAGCCTGCAAAATTCAAGTTCTAGTGAGAGAGAAGAAGCAAAAGCGTTGGTTCAATCAAAGAGGCCCGATGGAGTCACGCAGACGACAACAGTGTGAGCACATCAAGAGAATAAGCACCGAGCAGCATGGAAGCAAGGAAAAGACAAACCACGACCTCTCCTCACCCCAAGCCCAAGCCTAAGCAAACCAGCACAGAGTTAGACGTCAAAAAAGCAAGGCGGGCGAAGAAACTCCTCGAAGTAGCATGAATACATAGATAAGCGATACAGAACAGGTCACGCTTTTCTTCGAATTTTCTTTCTCGAGTCGTGTCGTTCTCAGCTCCTGATCATCTGTTCGACAGTTCAGCATGCACAACCTGACGAAATTGCTCGGTAAAAAGAGCAAAGTGGTTGAGAACGGGCAGCTAAGACAAGCAAGTTCCGCGAAGCGAACGAGCAAAAGCGCAACGAGTCGTCCAGATCCGTGAAGAGAAGAAGCAAGAAGGAGGAATAGGAAAGAAAAGCAAGTCATAAGTAGACAGAATCTCACAAAAAGTGTTGCCAATAATGGTAAAATGGTAGAGCAGATGAGTAGATAAACAGTGCCATTCGAACAAACAGATAAGGTAACAATCAAGACGCCATCGCTAGCAAAAACAAACGAAACCCAAAAGAGAAATACCGACACAAAAGCAAGGCTAAACCGAAAGAAAATAACACGGAAAAGGAAAACACGTTTTTCGACAAGACACAGGAACCGCGGTCAGCAGGCTTAGCAGCCTTGCTGGACCACGGGTGGGCCTGGCCTGTCCTGTCCTGTGCCTGTCTCCATCACCACCACATCTGGATTCGAACACCAGACACCCGAAAAAACCAAATATCCATTCGACCCAATGTCGGTAGACCCTTGCCCTCTCCTGCAACTCCCTCCCTCCCTGCCTCCCTTCTGCTTTTGCCTTCCTTCCTTCCCTCCTCCGCTTGATTTCCGATGGCCTGGTACAAAGGGAATAAGATAAATTGGTGATCGATGTTCGGTGATTTGATGTTTTTGGTCGTGTGGTGGATTGGTGGATTGATGGAGAGGTGGTTTCGTGATCAGATCGCGAGAGAGAGCGGGTCAATAATATCTCCCGACACGCTTTCTCTGAACTGCGAGCGGCGACCAAGACAGAACATTGGGTGGTAGTGATATTGGTGGTTGGGGGAAAGATAGGGATCTGAAACTCCTGGCGATAGACGCTCTGCGGTTACGGCGCTGGAACGAATGTAGTACTGTATAAGATTGATCGTGTTTTCGCGGCCGTTAAGAGCGTGAGTTGAGTTGCCTTCGCCAGAAAGATTGAAGAGAGAATTAAAACTTGGATACGCAGCGTGCGTGATGATGAAGACCGAAGAAAAATGTCCTTTTTTTCTGTTGTTCCCAGAGTAGTCGTTGTTGAACCATAAGACTCTTTAAACGTTCGGAGCCGCTGCGATATTAATAACCAGATTCCCATATGAAACCCCAATGTGTCCCTATCCTTTGTCCCTTTTCCCATGGTCCCGAAGATGTAGTGAATTAATACAGACAATTCTCGTTAAGCTCGCCGCCAGGATATAAGCAAGTCCTTTTGTTGCTTCCAGCGACGAGATCGAGTGTCAAGATTTCTAAGCTTTCGATGTGCGTACTCGCCAGTATAGCCGCCGACACTATCCGCAGCAGAGGGCCTTGAGGATCTTGCTGCCGAAGCCACCGCTTTCCCGCTGCTCTTCGGGACTTTGTTGACCTTGGGCCTGCTGTTGCGATGACTGTACCCGTGACTGTCCCTGGAGACCGCTGGTCTGTCTGGGCAGGTTCTGGTTGCTCATGCGTTGGGAAGCGAGGTTGGGCGTGCTAGTCGCGAATTGCGCAGTAGTGCTGCCAGCCTCTGGCGGCTCGAGCTGCGAAGCTCTCTTTCCGGCAGCGCCAAGATCTTGTGAGTTCTGGTGACGGGCTCTTTGCTGTTGCTGTTGGCGTTGAGCAGCGGACTGTGGAGGGGCACGAGCGGCACCAGGCTTCGGCAGGTCGGCGTTGAGACGCTCAGGGGCAATAGGAGTCTTGGAGGCGCGGTTCATGTCTTGTCGGCGAAGGTCGGCAGCTGAAGCGTGAGCACGCTCGCCGTCTCTCGCAGCCGAGGAACGAGGCATGTCCCAGCCCTTGCCGTTGTTGAGCTTCATCCAGTCGTACTCGCCATCCTCGACCTCGCCAGTGTTCTTCAGTGCTTGAGTGAAGAGATCGCGGAGGTAGTCGTAGTCGGGAGTGTCTTCAAAGCCAAGGTTGCGGACATAAGAAAGGTACTTGTTGAACTCTTCTGGGAAGCTATCACAGAGGTCCTTGATGGGAGTGGTCTGCTTCTTCTCGCCAATCTTCTCGTACTTTTGCTTGTTGGTGGCCGCCTTGAGGCCCTGCCAGGGGAGGCCGCCGCGGAGGAAGTACATGAAAACGTGGCCGAGAGCTTCGAGATCGTCGCGGCGAGACTGTTCTCTGCCAAGATGGGTGTTGATGCTCATGTAACGGGCGGTACCGGATAGTGACTTTCTCTCTCTGTAGGGGATGTGTTGCTTTGTCTTTGGGTCACGGTATTGCTTGGCCATACCGAAGTCAACGACGTGGATAACGTTCGCGATCTTGCTGTTGGGTCTGCCAATGAGGAAGTTGTCAGGCTTGATGTCGCGGTAGATCAGGTTCTTCTCGTGGATTGTCTGAACGCGAGACAGCATCTGCTTGGCAACCATGACGACGGTCTTGATGGTGAAGCGGCGGTTGCAGTGATCAAAGAGGTCCTCGAGGGAAGGACCGAGCAGGTCAATGACAAGAATGTTGTGGAGGCCTTCTTGGCCGAAGTAATAGACATTGGGAATGCCAGCTGCGAGGAGAGACAGTGTCAGTAAGAAGAATTCATGTACGTAGACCTCCCAGGCAAACATGCGGCATTGGAGATATGCCTTGCCCAAAACAAACAAGGAGACTCACGGCAGCCAACGAGGATCTTGTACGTCCTGTATTCATCCCTCAGCTGTGGCGCGTCACTCTTCCTCGGCTCGAACTTGATGGCGACCTGGGTGTTGTTGAGCAAGTTTGTCCCCTCGAAGATAACGCCGAAGCTACCCTCGCCGATCTTCTTGCCGACGCGGTAGTGCACGCCGACGACATTGCTGCTGCTTGAACTCATGCTGGGCTATGTGGAGGCGGCGGAGAGCCTTGAGCAAGGTGTAGCCTGGGGATGTGAAGAGAGGTGGAGGAGGAGGCGGAGGGAAAGTCGGTCAAGTGGGCGAAGCAGCGAGACGACTCGGGAGGTGTCGGTGACCGCCGTTCAGGGAAAGGGAGAAGGGCGCAGGACGTGCCCTGCCACCGCTTCTGTGGTGGGAATTGGCGGAGGAGACAGCGGAGCGGAGGATGGCTGGATGTGCGGGAGGAGGGTAAGAGTATTGCAAGTACTCTCTACTGGCGGGAGGAGGTCGCGATATGGGGAGGGGAGGGTGGTGTTTGGGGGTGGAGCTTGGGCGGAAGGGAAGGGTGAAGTGAAGTTGCAGACGGGACTCGGGAGTGGTGGCTCTCTCACTCTCACCTCTCTCTGCCTCTCTCTGTCTGGCTGTGTTGGCTGCGCCTGGCAGGAGCTGGGCGCATGGACACAACGCTAAGCCCGGGCCAGCGAGGCCAGAACTCGACAGCGAGTGCGGCTAAACCAGAAATTGGCGTTAGCGACGCGAGATAACCCATCAAACCATCCTCCGCTGGCCGACAGGTCCAAACCCTATGTCCAACCCCGTGTCCAAGTGTCCGACCATTTCTTTACTAACAACTGATTTGCCTACGTGTTCCATGTGCTGTGCTTTGCTGTGCTGCGCTGTGCTGTCTTCACTCCCCGATCACGTGTTCTGACTTCACTTCCAGACCGAGCCCTCTTTGCCCGTCCAACCAGAGATTGATACCCATCTCTCTCCAACGGCTCAGAGACATAACATAACGACGGCAGCAACGACACAAAACATGTCTACGCCCTACCTCTGCGTACCATACTACCCAGAGAGAAACCCTACCAAAGCAAGCCGTTGCCAAGCGTCCGCTAACCGTTATCCGCATCTTCCACTTCCCACCCATGACTCCGGGCGAGCGAGAAAAGCCATCGGCTATCGTCCTAGAAGGGGGCAACGAGGAAGCCAATGGCTATTATTGTTTCGTTCTCTCATTTATCAGTGGCAGGTCACGGTCGTACAGTACTAATAATGTGAAGCATCGCCTCCAAACCATTGCATGATTCTCACCAACTTATTACTTGTTTCTCCAATCCCCACAATCACAACATCCATGCATGCAGGCCGCGGCGCAGGTAACATACATGTAATTATCCATAGCCCAAGCCCATCCAATCCGTCGCACAGCAAGGCTGCGCCTAGCATCCACTCAGCACCACTCTCCAACACGCTCTAAGGCAGGAACGCAGACATTCATCACAGCCCTAGTCCCGAATCGCAAGATCCCCTCACGCTGGTGTCCTGCATTGCATGATCCTTCGAAGTAGTGAGAAGTAGCACGACAGGTGTTGGTGCTGCAACGTGAAATTCCCCAGCCATTAGAGTTCGGTCTCCTCCCCCGAGTTTGCTGGCTGAAGAGAAAAGAGTCCAAGAGGCAATGGTACTGCTTTCTGGGATTGCGAGCGTGTTGCGTACGCATTGCCGAGACAGTCCTCATCGGTCGATTGTGAGCGGAGAGCGTTCCTTCAACGGAGAGCATTCCTTCAATAAAGGTAGCTCAACCAGGGCAAGCAATGATTCCCAGCTAAAGATCACCAAATCCCCGATTTGAGTAAAGAAAAAAAAAGTCATCCCATCGCAACTTACGACCTCGTAAACCCCGATCCAAAGATCTCTCACCGCGATCCAAGATCAGACAGACGATTGAGAGAGAGAGAGGCTTAGGAGAATCTCCGAAAGAAGAGAGCACCAGCCGTAATTTCCTTTCGGCGCCGCCCATTTCGGCCAATAATAGCGGGCTGTGGAGAATCGGCACTGAACTTCCCAGCGCCTCCTTCTCGTGTGTCTGCACTATTGAAATGCGCTTGTGGATATCGTTGCTCCTGGGATGTACGTGAGCTTTTCTAAGTGAAGGGCAAAGGAAGAATAAACAAACGTCGATGCGATCGTTTCGAGTATCCCTCAAGTGCCTACATGTATCCTGGTCGGCGACGTCACTCCGAGAAACGATTCTACACTCCATGTCACTTGGAGAAGTGCCGACAGGCCCATCCCGGCAACGAATTCAATGAACGAACCGCAGATCCAAATCTCAATGGCAATAATTCTTAGAGTCTGGAACCAAAAATTCCTCGGATAGAAGTCCTAGATCGAGCAGAGATCGTACAATGATAAGAATAAATAACAATTAAAAAGCTAAGTGCGAATCAGCGATTGATCGTAGTAATGTTTCCAGTTGCAGATTCGTAGACACCTCTATACCCCAACGACTTTCGCAGAACAGGTCCCCCTATCGCGAGGCAATCAGAAGCATTCCATAAACGAAAAAATACCATATATGACCGAGTCCCAGAAAAAAATAAAAAAAAAAATAAAAAAAAAATCACCGCCAATCTTGCGATCACACGTAGTGAGATTCGTCTGAATTAATCAATAAGGTAAGATGTACCGTATGCTTGCCTGAGCCGTCAAGAAAACAAACATATGACACGTAAATCGTGCCCAACACGCAAGCACAAGCATGAATTCCACTCTCTCCAACACCAAAACCCGACCATCATCCCGCCGCCGATTCCACGCCATGCATGTATTTATTATCCATCGTCTGAATCCCTCCCAACACTGCCGTGTGAAGCCGGAATCACCGCACCTATTCGATTCCCTATCCTCCACCTTCAAGCTTCCCGGCTGGAGTTAAAAGCCCTCACGAAGAGAACCACACTCAGAAGAAAAATCGTGATCGAAGAACGAGGTCCGGATGGAATGGAAAGAAGAATACACCTCTTGCATACACTACATCCACCCAACCAAAACCATGACTATCCCCAACCTCCCTTCATCTTCACCTCACGCTTCCCGTCTCGGCCCAACCCTAACCCTCCCCCTTAATCCCACCCTTACAACCGTAACATACACAGCAACAAAGCCTGCCTACCATACCCTGCTCCACACTCACACCTCCAGCAGTCGAAGCAGTCCCAGCATATCCTAACCGCCCTTCAACATTCAAAACAGTCAAACAGTCAAGACACCGCCGCCCCGAAACCTAGAAAATCGAAAGAGGAAAGAAGAAAAGATTTCCCATCCTGCCAGTGCTTAGAGCCTGGAATACATAAGAGAGACAAGGAGAAACCCCCTCAGTTCTTTCTTGCTCCGAGAAAGGTGTCGGTTGGATCAATCCTATCTCTCACGCGAGAGAGGGCCCAAATTTCGCCAGAGCAGCTGAAGAAATCCTCTCTCTCTCTGAAAGTCTCCAGCAAACCGACGACCCGTCCACACGGCCAGGTTTTTTCCTTCTGTTTTCCCGAAATCAGCATTGAATCCTCAATATGCACCGAGTTGTACCGCTCTTACATACCCAGTAGCAGACTATTTCGGGATGAGCTCATAGCATTTAGTCAGTAGTTTCCAGCCGAGGAGAGGGAGATTGAAAGATGTGTTGAATCCTGTGGTGAGGGGGAAATGCGAAGGGTTGATTTTGTTCGAGGATTGGGCCGAGGTTGAGGTTGGACATGCATATAAGATTGGTTGATGATGATGCTATTTCATTTGAGGATTTGTGGCTATCGGCGACGAATGTTCGGAACATTGTCAAGACTTCGGATGCTCGGAGGGGAAATTGGTTGGTCGCTTCGAGCGGCTGAGACTGCGATGAGCGATTCGCTTCGTTGAATAAGGTATCCTGATGCTGAATCCCGGTGCTGCAGGCGATGCAAGGTGAAAGTGAGGTGGGTAGCCGGGATTGACCCACGGCCTTGTTGATGATATTCAGTCCTTGCGGAGCAGCTTCATCAACAGACTGGCTGCCATGCCCTCTCAGGAAGATGTTTGATATTCCGCTAGTGCGTTGGCTTGTTCAAGACGGAGATGGCATACTCATTTGCGTTCTTCACCCTGACCGAGAGGCTGCGCGCCCATTCCAGGACTCGGAACATGACTCTGCGGTTGTGCGGCAGGCATGGCCTGCTGAGTGCGCGGTGTCATCTGAGGGTATCCGCCGTTGCTAGGGTGCCTAGGTACTTGTTGCTGTGCCTGTTGACCGTGGAAAGGCGGTGCGAACGGTGGGCCTTGGCTGTGTTGATGCTGCATGTGCGGCGCAAAGCCTTGGTGCGAGCCCGAAGGCGCCATCATGTGCGGACCCGGGCGTGGTGATGAAGCGTAGCCGTTGGGACCTGCGCCTTGTGGCATGTGAGCGTGATGCGGCTGTGCTTGCGGCGGCATGGGAGAGTAGCCTTGGTTTTGCGGGGGCATGAAACCATTGGAGGAAGGGTTCTGAGCCATCATGGGCGCACCCCCACCCATCTGTGGCATGTTAGGGCCAAAGCCAGGGCCGGGAGGGAACCCAGGACGCATCTGGTTCACTAGGGGGGAAGTTAGCAAGTGACATGTGATGAGATAGACACTGGGTTGAACATACTCTGCGCGTTGGGAGGACCGGGTTGCATCATCATCATGGGACCACCGCCAGGCTGCATCTGCCTGTAACCCATGTTGGGGCTCATGCCGTAACCCTGCATGGGCTGCCCAGCGAATTGAGGCATGCCAGCCATTGGCATCTGTCCCATTTGGCCGTTGTTAAAACCGGCCATCTGCGCGTGGGCATAGCGCGGACTGTTCTGAACGCTGTTGCCGTGGCCACCAGGGAACTGCATCCGCGGGTCGAAGTTCTGAGTGTGGCCATGCTGACCGCCGTACTGTGGCATGTTGGGGAAGCGCTGAGGGACCTGGTTCCCCATGTGGGGCGCTTGCAGGTGGGGCGGGAGTTGGTGGGCATGCGGCATTGGGCCATTTGCTGGGTTTGGCGTCTGCAATGGTGAGGGTCCCTGGCTGAGTGAACGCGGCTCGGGGAAGGCACTCAGATACTTGGTGTTCTGACGCTCATTCGGGACAGTCCAGGTCGGCGGAGTGCGGAAGGGCTGGGGGATCCCACCGTTGTCCGCGATGGACTTTTGCCACTCGGCGGGGTACTCTGCTTCCCTCATGCGCTTAATGGTGTCGCAGTGTGTGTTGACGTCTTTCTTGTCATCACTGCTCTTCTTGCCAGCGCCGTCGAAGAAGGACGCAATGGGCTCCTCGACAGGAGGTGCGACGGGCATTCTCTGTGGGCTAGGCGAAGCGCCGCTCGGGGTGAAGCTGCTAGCACCAGGTGTGAACTTGAACTCTTTTGCGTTGACGTTCAGGCGAGCGTTGTTTGCAGAAGTCGGGCTCAATGTCTCTCCTTCGCGAGCTGTCATCGGACCGCTAGGGATGCGAAGGTCGGCGGGAAGCGGCTGAGGAGGGGGGATGCCGCCGCGTTGGTTCATGAATGGCAGGTTGTGGCGTTGAGAAAGAGGAGCGCGAGGTGAAGTCATTTGAGATAGACCACCGCGCATGTTCTGTGACATGCGGTTGCGTGACTGTGATTGAGATTGTTGCGCACGTGA